>JANIVK010000053.1:0-53183 GCA_030555795.1 Entelexis sorbosivorans | reverse complement strand
GCGGCAGCACATTTCCCGCCGCAGCCGCTCTGGTTGTGCGCGACTTAGAATTTCGCTCAGCGCTCAGCGGCCGCCGAAGTCGCTCTAGCTAAGGTTTCAAGGCCGGCAAGCGCGGCGTAAACTCTATTTCCGCGCCGACATCGCGGCAACATTCCTGCCAAGACGCGCAGAGGCTAGGATACCTGTTGCCGTGCCGCCGTCATTGGCATCGCGCACGTGCCAGCCATTCTATTATTGTCTTTCAGCGGCAAGCACGTCGGCTGAAGTTCGATTATGTGTGAGGACCATCGGGTGCACGGCACCCCAGCCCTAGTTTTCAGGGCTGGGAAATGCATCCCCCGCATCGGTTGGGATCCTGGTAATTAGACGATAATGGGGATGCTCCAAATAAGTGCGAATAATAGACGGGGTTCAGGCGCATTGCTCTTGCCAGCTTGAAATCATATATTATAGAATTTTCCGCATGAAATATACTTTGTTTTCATTTTCTCCGGCGCGATCTTGCGGGCCTACTAGGGTGGTGGTCCAGAGTACGAATTGTTGAGGGCGTCGAGATGGCCGGCTTGGGTACCTTGGCATAAGGGTATGGGCTGACGCACGCGAGATGCGGTGGTTAAACGCGCAGCCTGCAATTTGGCAAGAGTCGCCGTCGTCATGTATCTATGATGACTCGGGCCAATAGCCTCCGTCATTGCAGGGCCCGCTCATTTGTCACGGCATCATGGGGCCAGCTACTCTGACTAGCCGCTTTCAGCATGCCTCTGGGCAAGGACGAGAATACAATCTGCGGGCTGATGCAGGGGTCGGAACGACGACCCGAGTCGTTTGTTGGGTCCAACGGATACACAACGGGGCTCGCCATAGGTTTAAGCTACTAGAATGTGTTTATAGGTCTAAACATGTTTGGGGAATGGCAGCTCGGGTGACTCGGGCCAGGTTGCCCCATCGCCACCCGGTCGCGCCGCGGCCCACGCAGTTACGAAAAGAAACAACGAAAATTGTAGCAGAGTAAAAATAATACGATAATGCATCGGCATGCAAACAAAGGCGACAGGGTGCTTCAAGATAACGCTTGTGCAGGACCTGCAGGCCGAAGTAACTGCATTAGTCCTGAGTCGCAGGCAATCTTCATGTACATGCCGCGACTCATTTTGATCCCTGCGCGCAGCGGCTTAGCGGCTCGTCCCTTTTCGGCACCCGGCAGCACGGCAATGTAAGATAATTGTTTGAGCGCCAAGAAACGGCCTATTGTTTGCTACGTAGTGGGCGCGATCACGGCGTGTGTGCCCAAAGCGGAACGTGCATATACAAGGCTCCGGTGGCAGGGCCTTGTTTGCGATTGCTATGGCATGGGACAGTATATGTGTGTGTAAAAATAGCTCGGGTTCATGGATGGTGCGATGCAACCCGCTCTAACACATGTGTTTTCAGACGTGAGGTCTTGGCGATAGAGGAAACCCGACCCGGCGCCAGCCACTCAGAGACAGACAAACCCGCACTCGTTCCGGTGCCCTCGATCTGGTTGCGTAACCATTGGCGGGGTCTGTGGGCCGGTGTTCGGAGGCTTGTAAAGCCGTCATCGTCGAGAAATAGGGAATGCTCCAGTGCCTTCATGCCACTGCTTAAGCCATACACATATATATGTATGTATGTATAACTTGTCGGATCCAGCCTGTGCATGATAGCTGTGTTTCACAACCGTGCAGCAGCGAGCACCCTACCTGGTGATAGGAGATTCGATTGATTTCGGTTTGTGAAATAGGAGGCGGCTCTAATTCGGCCATCGTATTTAAGGCTTGCTCTTATGCGTTTTGTTGAATGGGGCAGGGCCTCGTTTTCTATGGCTCGGTCCTCATTTACAGCGCCATGTGGTTCAGAACCCGCGCTGTGAAGCGCATACATCGCTGTGCAGATCGCGGTTTTGGCCAGACGCCACGAAGCACGCGAGCCCCTGCAGCAACGCAAGCTGGCGGTTTGTCTGATTAGAGCTAAAAGGGAATGGAAGTATATACATGTTTCGCAGCCTCTCAGTACGCCTACGCTTAGCGGCCCGTGAGTCCAAGAAGCAGGTTCGTGGACCCGCTCTGGCCGCCTTGACTCGCACCGCTGCCTGCCGCGCCGGACGGAACGTACGTCACGTTTGAGCCCGACTCGGCCAGCGTCGCCGCGATCTCGCGCGCCGCCTCGAGGCGGCGAATCTGCAGCAGACTGTCGCCAGCCTTAGCAATGGCTCGCGAAATGGTGTCGGCTGCCTCAGCCTCACCCTCGGCCCGAATAATGGCTGCCTTGCGCTCCTGCTCGGCGCGCTGCACGAGGTACTGCGCGCGCTCGGCATCCTGCTGCGCAATCTGCTTCTGCTCGACGGCCTTCGTGAAGTCGCGACCGAACGTGAGGTGCGTGATGCTCACGTCTTCGAGCTCGAGCGAGAACTCGCTGGCACGCACGCGCAAATCCTCGCGGATCTTTTGCGACACGACCTCACGCTGCGTGATTAGCTCCGCCGCATCGAACTGAGCCACGATGCTCTTAAGAACCTCATTTCCGATCGAGGGCAGCACGCGCTCGTCGTAGTCGAGGCCAAGGCTCTGGTAGATGGCCGGGAGGCGGTTGATGCGCGGGCGCGACAACACGCGCAGCGTTAGGCTGACCATTTGCAGGTCCTTGGACCCCGTCGTCGCCGAGATGTTCCGCGGCTTCGTGCGGATGTCGAAGAGGATCGCCCGCTGAAACCAGGGGATGAGGAAGTGCGTACCTTCGCCCACAACGTCCTTCTTGATTCCGTTCAGCCGGTCGAAAATGACGGCCCGCGTGCCACCACCAACATCGTAGATGCTCTGCTGGAACAAGTACAGGCCCAGAAACGGGAGCACAAGCCCGCCAATCGGTCCGCTCACTCTACGGGACATCTGTTAGAGGGGCCTGAGTGGTGAGCGAAAGGGGCAGACTTGAGGCCCGCTGGTTTGCTTATGTCGTCGTCGCAAGCAGTGGCGGTAGTCACGTGTTGGGCTTGCCCGGACGGGCTTCGGCCAGTTTAGTATAGGAGAAAGCCAGTCTTGTGCACTGTATACTCATATGATTCTGGGGTTATCGTTACAATAATAGGCGTGTGTGCTCTCTCTAATCCGGGGCTTGTATGTACTACTCTCTGAGGTGGTCGGGTTTGCTTCGCTGCGAATGATTAGGCTAGCTAGGCACCCACTGCGCTCTCTCTTTTGATTGCAATAGCACCAGCGGTTTCCTTGCTGTGTTGGCCCTCAATGTTTTGTGTCTTTCTACGTATATTGCATCGCTGTACGTCGCCGCCTTCTCTGCTAGATCTTACTGCGGGGCTTACTTAACTAACACAAGATCTCGAAGTGTGGCCGGCTAAACAATTACGGGCGTTTTTAGTTGAGTCCGGGACAAAAAATAAAGAGCCCCCTGCAGAAATCGCTTTACGAACTCGCCACCGGCTACTTTGAGGTACCTTGCAGGAAATTTACCTACCCCGAACATGCTGGACGTCGACAGCCTTCTCAATTACGAGCAGGACTGTTTTAACCGTGGGCGCGAAGAAGGATTCGAGGCCGGGAAGCTGCAGGGTCATACTGAGGGCCGCGAACTCGGCATCCAGACAGGGTACCAGCGGTACCTCGCCATGGGCGTGTTGCAGGCCCGCGTAGAGGCGTTCAAGCGCGACGCACCGCCGCAAAGCGAACAGCTTGACGCACTGGCCAAGCTGGTCGAAACGGACAAAATGAGCAACGACCCGCAGGTCGTTGAGGACACAGATCGCCGCATAAAGCTTGCCAAAAACAAGGCGCGCATCATGGCCGCCGCGCGCAAAGCGCCGAAGGTCGACGCGCACGAGCAGAAAATAATGTACCACCGCGAGGCTGACGAGACGACAGCAATCGAGGACATGTACTAGTACAGAATTAAATTGTACATAAAGCGCACATAAATAAACATTAGAAAGGCCACTGCCGCGGGCAGCCATGCCTGCGGGCAGCCGCAACTATATTGTTAAGTACTCGTCAATGACAGCAGCGCTCAGCCGCATGTTGCCGCTGCAGGCGTAAATGAGCTGCAGGTTATAGGCCGCCTCGCGCCCAACGTTGAACGCCGAGTCCGCCTGTTTGCACAGGCTGAGCGCGCGCTCGTAGTAGCGCGTCGCTATGGTCAGCAGGCCGACGCCGTGGAAGAAGCGGCCCAAATTGTAGTTCACCTCGACCTTGTCCTCGACGCCGCCTGCGGCGCCAGCTCGCACCTGCGCATAGTCCTGCATGTAGCTCAGACCCTCCAGCAGCTGCAGGTGCCGATTCGGCGTGACGCGCTGGATGGACCGCTGCATCTGCACAATGCCCAGGCACAAGAGAAGTACCGGCGACTTCGGCAAATGCTCGCGCGCGCGCATCAAGTACGTGAGCGCTGGCGTGTACGACGGACCGAGGAGCATCATATACGCATACAACATGAATAGTTGCGGGTCTTCGTGCTTCGGGGCCCGGTCGGCGTCGACAACCTTCGACGCCCCGGAGATGCGCTTCCCCGAGAGCACCGAGTCGAGCGCCTTAATCTGGCGCAAGAAAAATTTCTGGTTGTTGCTGGAGGCGAAGTTGATAATCGCATTACCGCCGCTGGGGAACAGCGCGCCGTACAGCTTGAATATTGTGGGGCTAAACTGCCGCTGCATATACATATGCCGCAAAATGTCGCTCACGCCCAGGTCATTATTGGCCACGTACGCGCACGACAGCTCCACTAAGCTCATAGTCTGGTTGCGTTCCGAGTTTAGCCGGTAGACATTGGCTGCCTGAGCCACATGCACGACCTCGGACGCGCGCTGGCCGTGGCGGGACTTCGCGTGGACAAGCGCACAGCGCATGAGCACGATGAACCACGTCGACAGAGGCTGACCCCGCCATATGTAAGACTCCTCCATGCGGTCCCGCGCGCGTGTGCCCGCGAGCTGGCCCGTGAGCGCCGGATCTTTGTTCTGGTCGTCGCTATCGGCAGCTGCGTCCGGCTCGCCCTCGTCGGGCTCATTTGCGAGCATGAGTCGCGCAATGCGCTCATCAACGGTGCTATTACTGCTGCCGTCGAACGAAAAAAACTCCTTCTGCCGGTTCGTTGGGAAGAACTTGCGATGCGACGCGAACATGTCCACGAGCTCGTCCGCGAACCGCAGCCACTCCATGAGCGCGACAGCGTTGCCGGCCTCGAGACCAGACTGGAAGCGGCTCAGGCCAGCGAACGCCGCGTCGGCGCGCTGCTGCGCCACGCGCTCAACCTCGGCCCGCTCTGCGCGCGTGGGCCGCGCACTGGACCCGCGCGAGCGGCCGGCCAGACTGTCGTCGACATACATGCTACCGCCGCTGATGGCGGGCCGCACCGTATCCTCGGGCTCGGGCGCGACCGACGCGCTGCGCTGGCGCACGGCCTCGAGCTGCACGAGGATGCGGCGCGAGTCCTCGGCGCGGCTTGTGGCCGCATAGATCTCACCTAGAGCAACGAGCGCCTCCTGGTTTGCCTCGTCCTTGTCCAGCACGAACTTGTAGAGCTCCTCGGCGCGCTGCGTATTGTGCAGCTCCATCTCGCACTTCGCGACCTGCACCGTCATCTCGAGATACTCCTCCTGGGTGGCGTGCCCGATGTCGGTGAGCAGGACATAGAGCTCGCGGGCGTGGCTGTAGAGCCGTGCATGGAAAAGCGCGACGGCCGCACGCTTGTACAGGTCGCTATAGGACTCGACGGGCTGGTGCTCCTTCAAATTGTCGAGGTGGAAGAGCGCATCAATGACACAGGGCAGAGACTCGATCGTGGCCGCCGGCGTGCGTGCATTGAGCAGCATGTGCGTCGGGATCTGCTTGAGCCGGCATTCGAGCAGCCAGATGCGGATGTCGATGGGCAGCATGTACTGCTCCAGATTGTCTGAGAGCGGCACCGTGCGCCGCGCGTCGCCCGGGTACGCAAGCATGAAGCGTCGGTCGTCGAATTCGGCATCAGTCTCGGCGTTGAGCCGGTTCCAGAACTTCTCGTGGCCGCGGCCGAGGATCCAGCGCGCACCGTTCTTGATCATGACGATAACCTCGGCAAAGAGAAGCTGCGCGTACAGCAGCTCGCTCAAAATGTTCAGGTTCTGCCAATCGAGCTCGACCTCAGGCGGCTCGTGCGACGCGTCGTCGCCCACGGAGCGGTGGAAGAGCGTGAGATAGATAGCAGTGGCCTCATCAATGCGGCCGAGCTCCTTCATGGCGCGCGCAATGCCGAGGAGGATCTGGGTCTTGAAACCGTGGTCGAGGCCGACGCGGTCGCCCTGCGCGAAAAAGCGCGTGCGGATACGCTGCAGCAGCGACAGCGCGACCGTATGCTGGCCCAGCTCTGTGTGCAGGTCCGCGCGCTTCTGCAGCAGCGTCCAGTCATTGCGCGCGAGCCGTGAGACGTGCTGGAAGAACACGGCCGCCTGCCCGTAGTGGCCGAGTGCCTCCGAGCGCTCGGCAATGTCGATCCACGTGTCTTTGTCCTTCTTGTCGAGATGTGCCGCGGCCACGCGCGCCATCAGTGCCTTTTCTACCTCACCGCGGTCGTCATGGATCGCCGCCAGCAGGTTGTAGAGCAGCTTTGAGTTCGCCTCGATGCTGATGGACTCCTCGAGAATCGTCAGCGCGCCGGCGAAGTCGCCCTGCACGTACAGCTGGTTCGCCTCCTGATACAGGGCCTGCACCTCCGGCGTAAGCTGCTGCTCGCGTGCGCGCGGGCCGCCGCCGCCTAAATCGTCAAAGTCAAGGTCGTCGTCGTCGTCGCGCTCCGCGTCAAACAGGCCCTCATCCAGCACATTGTTGTCGCTCTCGCCCTCACTCTCGGTCCATTCAATTTCGTCGTCATGCTCCAGCGACATTGCAAGTAGCGCCCGTATGCATGCGCCTCAGGCTGCTGATGGCCGTGACAAGCTGGTGGTGGTGTGGTCGTCGTGGTTAGGCGCGCCTGCTTAGGCACATTTGTTTTGTTTTAGCCGGCGGTCCAAGCGAGCCGTCGCAGAAAGGAGCCATTGCAAAGCCAGCAAATTATAGTACGCTTTTATTTTTTATCGATGCTACGACCATACACTAATTAATAGCATGGAGAAAAGTCATGTCGCATCCGCATACCGCATACTTATTTTCGTGTCGCTTTTCACAATTGACATCACGGCGGCAGTGCAGCAGACGGTGGAGCGAACCGGAACTCGCACTTCATAGCCAAGAATATTCATAAAAGCCTACTTCACAGTGGACCATCAAAGCCAGCAATCGCTTCATTGAGCGATTACGCTGGATGCAATTAACTACATTTCTAAACAACCAGAGCAGGCGAACGGCCAGCGCACTCTCGTCCTTCGCATTCGAAGGCACAGCGTCATTGCCTTGCAAGCTCAGCTGACGACATTGAGGCCGACGAGGATCGTGATAACCAACAGCACGGCCAGGGCAATGCACGTCCACTTACCGCGTCCGCGTTGGTAATTCTCGGCCTTCACGAGCTGCCTGCTCGCATTCTCGGCCTGCTGCGCGATGTCGGCCAGGTTGTCCTCAACCGTGTCGAGCTGCTGGCCCTGCTGGGCCACGAGGACACCCACGTCCTGAAAGATCGAATTGATCTCCCGCATCCCGCGCTGAATTTCAGCAATCTCGGCGTCGCGATCGCTAATGAGAGCGCCGTGCAGGTCCAGATCCGCCTGGTCGAGCTCGTCCAGTACCTGCTGCTGCTGCTGCTGCTGCTGCTGCTGCTGCTGTTGCTGTTGCTGTACGGATCCACGCGATCCAGGACTCTCGCGACTAAGAAGAGGCGTCTGCTCTGAGGCACTGTTCGGCGCGTTATGCTGTGCTTGCTGCTGCTGTGCTTGCTGCTGCTGTGCTTGCTGCTGCTTGCGCAGCTTCTCCGTAACAGACGTCTGCAGCTGCCGCACGCCGTGCATGAGCGTGTCTAACTGGCTGCCCAATTCCGACTGCAGTTTCACCTCTGCCGCCTGCAGCTCTGCACGCGGGAACGCCGTTACGGCGCCGACAACCTTCGAGGCCTTCGCGCACTGCGACCCCAGCGCCGCCATCTCGCGCCCCAGCGCCGCGCTGTCGAGCCGCGAAACGATCTTCCGCGCCTTGCGCAGCTGGCTGCTCAGATCGTACATACTGTTGCTCGCCAATTGCGCGAGTACATCGAAGCTCTGGCCCTCCACATCCATCCTTAGCCACGCACTCTTCGACGACGGAGACCGGACATTAATAAGCGTATATATATAGCGGCTCGCGAACTTGAACGGGCCAGCAGCGCACGTACGCTAGTGCAGCCATTGCGCTGTGTACAACATGCACAACGCGTAAACTTGTTTGTTCGCCTACTGGAACTGAGTGTACAAATACAATAACTTCTCTCAGGGGGACCCCTCGCTTGACAGTGAGTGCTTCGACGCGATATATTAAATAGATAAACCGCTATGCTTGACGCTACGGTGGACTGACTGTCAGGCAGAAGACCGATTAAGACAGATTTGGAACCAGAAACGGCCCAGTGCGTCGCTTTACAATGGTCACAGAAGCCGTGCGTCATTCTCAATAAAAGTGTCGTAATACAACTCGTACAGAATATGTTATTGCTTGCATGCAAACTGGTTTTGCTTTTCTTTTCTTTTTTCTTGTTCTTTTTCTTGTTCGTAAAGCATTATGTTCATTGCAACCAGCCGCCAGTTCGTACCCTTGTGACATTAGTTTGAAGGAAGGAAGAAATGCGACAAGCCGGTGGGGACCGATTTATACAATGTCCACCGTTTCGCGGTATTCTGCCTCCTGTGCAACAGTCTTCTCATTAACCGGCTGCGGCAGGATGACGTCCTTGTGACGCAGCTTCATGAACCAGATATACCAGGGATCCGTCTTGTATGCCATGACGTTACCGGCGAACAGCTCGCTGATCTGCTCTAGCTCGTAACCGCGCGTCTCGGGGAACAGGAAGAATACGACTGGAAGCGCTACGACCGTGAACACAGCGAAGATAACGTACGTCTTCCAGGTGATGTGCTCGAACGACGACTGCGTAAAGATCGACAGGACGAAGTTGAAGAGCCAGTTGATTCCAGAGCCGAAGGCATTGCCGACGCTGCGTGCCTCCTGGTTAAAGATCTCGCCGACATACAGCCAGCCTCCTGGCCCCCAGGACAGCGAGAACAGGCCGAGGTAGATGTAGCTGAAGGCGAGCGCAGCCTTGGCCGGCGCCTTCGAGGGCACGTCCCAGCGCACGCTCGGGTCACCGTTCAGGCCCTCGGGTCCAACGGCACGGCCATGGGCGCCCTCGATACCAGCCACAATGCAGAGACAGGTGAGCATGGCGAGACCGCCGAACAGCAGGTTGTGGCGACGGCTCCAGCGGTCGAAGAAGATGAGCGACGGCACGGTGGCGGCCAGCAGCACAATGTAGTCGATGGAGCATAACGTCGTTCATGACGCCGCGGTAGCCGACCTGCGACGTGATGGACGTTGAGAAGTAGAGAATCGCGTTGCAGCCGCAGAACTGCTGCGTCAACATAATGACGAACGTGCAAATGGTCTGCTTGTAGTGCGCCTTCTTGCGGAACAGATCCAAAAACTTGGCCGGCACCACCTCGATGTCGGCCTGGAACTGCTCAAGCTCGTGGCGCACGGCCGGGTCGTCGACTCCGGCATGGCGCAGCCGCGTTAAAACATCCACAGTCTCCTCCCAGCGGCCCTTGCTAGCCAGCCAGCGCGGGCTCTCGTGCAGGAACATGGACCCGAGTAGCATGATGCCGCCCGGAATCATATGCAGGCCCCAAGCGAGGCGGAACCCTGCAGGGCCCTTGATGAAGTGGCAGCCAAAGCCGATGTAGAACATGGAAAGGATACCGAGGTTGACTGAGAACTGGAAGCATGCCGTGAAGCGCCCTCGCTTGTCGGCGGGAACCATCTCGGCCAGGTACATTGGTACGTTCGACGATGCCGTGCCGACGCCAATGCCAGCAATGATGCGGCCGAAGGCCAGGGCAACGCGGTTGTTGGCTGCCGTCTGGATGGCCGTGCCGATGAGCCAGAAGATTGCCGAGAGCTGCATCATGCCGCGGCGGCCCAAGTGCTCACTAACGAGCGTCGAGACGACGGCGCCAATGAAGGCCCCGCCAGGCATGCATGCCGTCATGCCGCTCTGGTGGATGGGGCTGAACTTGCCGAAGTAGTCCGTGTATGCAGGCTTGCCGATGAAGGGCGTCAGGTTCGTGCTGCCAAAGCCGAATAGCAGACCGCCCATGCAGGCAATGGCTGTCATGAGGTACGGGCTGCTGATTTTGGGCTTCAGCGACATGAACTGGAACGGCGAGTACTTCCAGAAGCCAGTGACGGGCTCAGTAGCGAATGGGGCAGGTTGCGCATCGTCGATTACTGGGTGCTGCGGGGGCACCGACGGGCTCGAAGGCGTCGTGCCGACGTCGTGATGGCTGATCACTGGCGCCTCCTTTGATTTATTGGAGGAGACAGGAGATGGTGAGTATGACATTTGGCGACAAAGTCCTGACCGAAGGAGAGCTCGGGCGAGGAGTCCTCTTTATACGCACCGGGGCAGAGGGTCTTTTTTTTTGTCGTGTGCCTACGTCGGTACGCGGGCCTCCGCCGCTGCATCTCCATATTTTACGTTTAGGGCTCGCATAACCCAAACCCACATACATAAACCCCGGATAAAATTGTTCTTGTGGGCCGATGGCCTATGGGGCCCCGCCCCCCACGCCCTGTACGGCACGACGTGCCCCACAGTCCGAGGGGGGTGGGGTA
Organism: Entelexis sorbosivorans; assembly: GCA_030555795.1. NCBI lineage: Eukaryota > Fungi > Ascomycota > Dipodascomycetes > Dipodascales > Trichomonascaceae > Entelexis > Entelexis sorbosivorans. The sequence goes on along the minus strand of JANIVK010000053.1, from coordinate 42,396 downwards.
TAAGAGATGACAGGAGCGGGCAAATAGTGCACAAGAGTGGCGAAGCGGGCCAGGAAAAGACGGAGCAAGGCCAGCTCAGTGGGCCCAGGCAACTTGCGCGTAGTGCGCGCATCGCCACGCTCGTCACGCCTGCACTGTAGACGAACAGCGCCGGATTAATTATGCGGGGTAGGGCTAGGAACGGCATATCGCCCGCGTCCACGGGGCGTTCAACCACTCGCCTCAAGGAACGCGGTGGTCACGAGTGTGTCAGCATGCATTTCGAAAACTTTGTCTGTAGGGCCGTGTTTTATCAGGCCGTCCCCTTAAATGCGTATTACGGGCGTGCTTGTCTAGGACATACCGATGTGTGTGCGAAGGCGGGCCCAAGTCGCGGGCGTATAGCGAATACGAGGTATGCTGCTCCCTGGGGCGACAACAGTCCTCCTGCGCCTCTCCGGGGCCGGCCTCCACAAAAAGAAATGCGCGTCTTGTGTCAGGATCGCCGATCGCGTGCCCCCCTGCCCAGGGTTTCTAGGTTCTGTAAGTGCGCGGATGAAGGCACGAGAGGCGACGAGGGTTGCGGCAAGGGGGGCGCGACGGAGCCACGGGAATAATTCAAGCGAGCCCGTCGAGCATTTATCCGGGGCGAGCCGTTGGGGTCGGCGATCGGGCCGTGCCGGCCGCCGCCGCGCCGTCCGTGAGGCCCATGCGCGTCGTCACGTACTTCTGGGCCAGGATGCCGAACGCCAGGTTCAGGCCATCCTCGAGCCAGCCGGAGACCCACTCGCGCGGGTCGATGGCCGCCTCCTGGAACTCGGTGTTGCTGCCCTCGAGCCACTGGGCCCACTCCGATGGGAACGCCTGCGACGCCGTTGAGACCTCGATCTCGTGGTCGAAGTCGCTAAGGTACACGACGAAGTACAGCGCCTGCGTGGAGGGCGCAATGAGGCTCGACGGCTCGCTCGGCGTGAGCACGGGCTGGATGGAGACAAACACCTCCGAGATGTGGATGTTTGGGTTCTCGCTCGTGGCCTCGGCGCCCTCTGGCGCGGCGCCCTCGCGTTTAGCTGGCGCCGCCTCGCGGCGCACCTCCTCGACGTTCGCCTTCGCGAGCTTGACGCCGTCCTCGAGCGTGCAGCGCGCGTAGTTCAGCGACCTATGCACGTCGTAGTCCGAGCCGACGCGATGCCGCTCCTTGCCCTTCTGCACAACAAGGTTCAGATCGCCGCCGCCCTCGACCTGGTCCATGACGTAGTCGAAGACCTCGTACAGCAGCTTGTCTATGCTTGGGTAGCCGACCATGTCGTGGAAGATGTGGATTTTGAGCTGCTCGTGGCGGCGTATTGGCGGCACGATCGTATTCAGGACCGACGTGAGCCGCGACTGCAGCGAGTTCAGGCTGAACTGCGGCTGGTCCTCGCGCACGCGGGCCTCGGCCAGCCGCGCCTGCTGCACGGCGTCCTGCAGCGCGTCCTGCGCGCGGTTCGCCGCGCCCGTGGCTGCGCCCCACAGGCCGCCCTTGTTGCGCGACCACCACGACGAGATCGACGCGACAGGGTCAATCACGTTCGGCTCCTCCTCGGCAGCACTCTCCGCGTCCGGCGCCGCTGCTGCCGCGGGCTCACCGCTCGCTGCGTCGGCGCCAGCATCGCTCTTCGCGGGCTGGGGTGCCGCCTCGCCCTTGGCCTCTGGCTTGGCCTCCTGTGCGCCCGTGGTATTGTTGTCGAGCTTCAGCTCGTCCAAAAAGCCCAGAATGTCGTCGCCCGCGGCCTTCTTCTGGGCTGCCTCCTTCTGGTTCGCCTCCTTCTTGCGCGTCGACGCCTTCTTCGGCTTTGTCTTCTGCGACGGCTTCGTGTTGAGCGAGTCGAGAAGGTCCATCACGTCCTCGTCCTTCGCCGCATCCTTCGTCGCGTCCGCCATTGCTGCTTCGTGCTGAATCGCTTGCGCGTAGCTCTGGCGTACGACACCACCGGCTTATCGTGCAAGACGTCGTGGGGGCTGAGCGTATGTAGTGTCGGTTGCTGCGCGTCGCGAGGCTTCCGCAGCCTACCTTAACTAGTAGGATGGAGTAAGCGGATAGAGAGCACTTGCTCAGGATGGGCTGAATATGATATATGCGGCGTCAATCGCAATCACCGGTGACTGGTGCTACTACAGCTCTCGTTAGGCTGCCAGAAAGCGACGTATGCACTGCTCGGCCGCTCGCATGGCATGGCTCGCGCGCCCATTGCGTTAATTGAGCCAGCGCCACGTTCCTACTGCATTGTATTTAATTAGCAGTAACCAATTTCTTTGTTACTACTTTGTTGCTCTATGACATCGTGTGTATTTACGTAGTATTTGCAATGTCTTCTAATTCTGTTGGTAGGATTCTAGGCAAAAGTCCTCAGAAATTAGCTGCCACTTATGCTTCGTAATTAGGTACCACTATAGAGAGAACCAAGCAGAAGCTACACAGCGCCACAAAAAAGAAGCAACGAACGGCAAGATATTAAGGGAAAACGCATCCTGTCGAGTACTACGAAGAGCCGGCAGCCGTGCGCCCAAGCCGGACACGGAAGGCGCGGAGCAGTGGTCGCACCACCAGCAGCACGGACCGAACCCTGCGGCTGCGCACGTCGCCATTGCGAGGATGCAGAGACCTCAATTAGACACCAATTAGACGTGCACGGCACTTGCAGTGCAATGCAGCGGCCAGTGGTGAGGCACTGCCAGCTCGGGGGTTACCTCGCCTCGGCGGTCGAGCACCGGCCGACGCGCCTAACAGACGCGCTTTATACACGCGCCTAAGTGCAGTGGCGGCTGAGTAGCATAGTGCAGAACGCGACAAATAGAAGAGATAGAGATATGGATGGAGGAATGGATGTATCGTCAAGAGAACATTACTATAAATAATAAATCGGTTACGAATAACTTAAGCCGAGAACTTGGAGAGGGCCTGCGAGCCATCGAGGATGGAGTGCTTGGCCAGCTCGCCAGGGAGGACCAGACGCACGGCGGTCTGGATCTCGCGCGAGGAGATGGTGGACTTCTTGTTGTAGGCCGCGAGCTTCGAGGCCTCAGAGGCAATGCGCTCGAACAGGTCGTTGACGTACGAGTTCATGATGTGCATAGCGTTCGTGGAGATACCAGTGTCCGGGTGGGACTCCTTGAGCACACGGTAGATGTACGAGGAGTAGGTCTCCTTGCGGCCCTTGCTGCGCTTCTTCTTGTCAGCCGACGCAGCCGTCGTCTTCTTGCCAGCCTTCTTGTCGGTGGCGGGCGCCTTGCCGGCGGGAGCCTTAGTCGCGGGAGCCTTTCCAGCCTTAGCAGCCATTTTTAAATATTTGTGATGATGGGATTTGGATACTGAAAGCACGAGCTGGTACGGGGCGCCAGGCTTATATATACTCGCCGCGAGAGTGATCATCACCCGGGCTAGGGTAGCATCAGTTCGCGACGAGGCTCGCCATCATGCAGAGATGAACGCACCATTTACGCACTGCTTACCCAGCACCGACCCCACGACTATATAAGAACACACGTCGCCCTGCATCCATCGAGTCCACACAACCTTTAATAAAACAACAATGTCTGGTGGTAAATCTGGTGGCAAGGCGACTGAAGTCGGCCTGAAGGGCACGCAATCCCGTTCGACCCGCGCTGGTCTCGTCTTCCCCGTCGGTCGTGTGCACCGTTTCCTGAAGAAGGGCAACTACGCGCAGCGCATTGGTTCCGGTGCGCCCGTCTACCTGGCCGGTGTCCTTGAGTACCTTACGGCCGAGATTCTCGAGATGGCTGCCGACGCGGCCCGCGCTTACCGCAAGACCCGTATCATCCCCCGCCACATTGCCCTCGCTGTGCGCAAGGACGAGGAGCTGAACCAGCTGCTCGGCGACGTCATCATCAAGCAGGGTGGTGTCATTCCCGACCCGATCCCGCGCAAGTCTGACTCCAAGAAGAAGTCGAAGGCTAGCCAGGAGCTTTAAGTTAATCGCGCCTGCGTCCTTTTTATTTAAGTTATTAACGATTCAATGTTCTTTAGTTGCATACAATGGCGTCGCGTTTAGATCCGTGGAGCCGTGATTCACCTTATTCTTCATGTTGCGTGCGTGGTTGCCCCGCGAACGAGTGCTGCTCGGGACGCGCGCGTCGTCACGTCGCGAGCCGGCGGCGATCACTAACTACTAAGCAAGTGATCTAAATTGATGGAGGCCTTCCTTGATGAACAACACACACGTGACTTTGTACAGTTTTGCCGTATGGCGTGTATGCTGCATGCCAGACGACTCCGGCATGAGCCGCTGACTAACAGCATATCATACGAGATAACCGCGTCATAGCGACGTATCTGCCACTAGCGACAGAACCACCCCGGAAAATCCGGATAATTCGCAGGTCTTCTAGACAAGCACCGGCCGAAACCGCATTAGATTTGGCTGCCACATAGAGCCATCTTTCCCAGTAGGCCCGCAGGCGCCAAGATTGCGCTTTTGGCGAGCACGAGCACGATCCCCCCCGCCCTGCCAGGGCTATTCCCCGCTGTGCAACCCCAGGCACTTAGTCAACCGCGGCGACACCCATGCGAAATGTGGCGTTCCAATGATTAAGCAACGCTGGGGTCTTGTCTGGGCCGTTCTTCCTCGCAGAGATGCTCGCAGCGCTCGCCGAAAGGCACAGCCAGGGGACCCGGAGTCGTTCCTTGCGAGGAAGGCCGCCTCCGGGCCCTGCCGCTAGACGAGTTACCCCTTCCCCGTTTAACGTTCAAAACTTAGTAACAGCAGTGCGCCTGCAGCCTATGGCTGTGCATGTTGGGCGTAACCAGTAGCCTTCCGAACCCTTAATATATTACGCAGAAGAAGAGCCGGCCTGGGTTTTATGGCTCATAGTGATGCTCACTAGACCGCCAGTGACGAGATTTCTTGCCATTACGTGCTAAACTGAGAGCGATTACACCTGCAGGCTCGTGCTCCGAAACGTCATAGGTCCGGCAAGCATCTACTTTCGACCCTTTTAAAATCATGGATACCACGACTACTGCATCTGAAAAGCAAGCTGCGTGGCCTCGGCCCAATGAGGCCTCCGACTCGCTGAACAGGCCAGCAGCCACAACCACATATGCCTCGGGTGCCCCGGCATTCAACCGCGTACCTGCCTGCGCCTATTGCAAGCGCCTGAAGGTGCGCTGCGAGCGCAGCATTCCTAACGACGCAAGCTCTCCTTGTTTACGCTGTACACGCAGCCACAGAGAGTGCGTGATGGTGAACCCGAAGCGCAAGTTTCTGCCGGACGAGCACAGCCCGCAGACGAACAACCGCCAGAAGCGCGCGCACGCGGAGCAGCAGCCAAACCTCATGCTGCGGCGCACGTCTATAGACATCAACGACGTGCGCCAGAAGCTTGTTTCGTCGTGGAACGTGCTCACCGAGCGCGACAACACGCGATTGCGCCTTCTCGAAAAGCGCCCTTTCCCGTCTTTTGCGCGTCCCGAGGATAACGTCATTAAGCAGGGCCTGTTCACTCGCAAGCAAGTGAAACAGCGCCTCGAGCTCTACCGCACGAACATCTGGCCTGTTTGTCCCGTGGTCGAGGCGCCTGAGGGTGACAACATTGAAGAACTGTTCCAGCGCACGCCCGTGCTCATGCACACCATCCTTGACGTCGCCTCCATCGTCGTGCGCGACCCCTCACAGATAGAGGCATCCATGATTTTGCACAATATTGTCTTCCGCACGGTAATAGACGAGTACATGATCATGAGCATGAAGAACATCGAGCTGCTAAAAAGCCTTGTGCTGCTCATCCATTGGTACAACGAGAGCGAGCTGTACCACCAGCAGCGCTTAAGGGCGCTGACGACGCTAGCTGTGTCCCTGGCCTACGACCTGGGTCTCGGCGGCTCGATGCCTCCGGGCTGCTCTAGTGGCAAGGTGCCCATATTCGAGCAGATCGTCACGCCGCAGGTAATATCAGACCCTTACACGCCGGACAACCTAAATACGTGGCTCTCCGTGTACTCGTTCAGTTTCCAGGAAACGGTTGCTAATAGACGGCCCATCATGTCGTTGTGGAACTCGTACACGGAGGAGGCTGTGCAGCGCCTCGCGGACGAGTTTGGGCCGACTGCCGACCGCAGCATCTACCATATGTGGGAGTTCGCAAAGATCCGGCGCATCTGCGAGCGCATCACACTCGAGCTTTTTAAGAAGGGCAACGAGCCCCGCGTTCCGGACTACTCGAACGCGGCCGTCCAGTACCTCATTCACCATTTCGACATTGAGATCAACGCCCTTGAGCCAGAGATCGGCCACGAGTCCGCGCGCCGACGCATCTCGTTCCTCGTCGTAAAGGCCTATTTGCACCAGGCTGTAATGTACACTGACTTTGACGAGACGGTGGGTCGCGCTCCATTCACGAACTTCAGTCTCAACTTCTACTCTGGGCCTTTGACACTGCAGGGCGCGCAGTCGTTCGCGGCATGCTTCCGAGCTGCGTGTGAGGCTCTGAAACTCGTGGCCTGCCTCAGTCCCGTGCAAATAGCGTGCATGGTGAACTCGTTTTGGTCAGGCGTCGTCATGTGCTGCGACATTGTGCTGAAGTGTCGAGCCCTGTGCATTTTCAACCGCAACTATGCGACGGCGTGCTTTGTTTCCGAGGCGGACCTGGCTCACGTCACTCGCATCATGGACGTTGGTGACGAGGTCGTAGACTTGTATCCCAACGACAACGCGGCAGTGAGCTATATGTTCCTTGTTAAGCTCATTGTCTGCCACCACGACGCGCGCCTGCATTTTTTGGCAGGCTCTTCACGCTCGTGGAATTTGGGCGACACTGCCTATTTGCATAATTTGCCTATTGACAATCCGGACTCACAGTCGCGGGTGAGTGACCGCATCCTGACTGGCGAGGCTGGTTTGGACGCCGGTGGGAGTGGCGGCCCTGGCGCGTCGAACGGCGGCGAGCCTCCGTCCCCCGAGCAGAAGCGGACATTTGCCATCCAGCAGATAGCGGGTCTTGACGCCACGACGCCCAGCAGTTCTGACCCGTCACCGCAGAACGGCAACATGTATAACAACTACACTCCAATGTCTAACGGGGACAGGACGTCCCCGCGGGGACCCTATGCGCAGCAGCACATGGCGCAGCCGCCTCAAATGGGCATAGGGTCGCTCAGTGTTGGAGTGAATCAGTCGCCACCAACGGAGCCATACCCCTTGCAGTCGTACCGGCTAGTGCCCCAGATGGGACCGCAGCACATGTACATGCCCAGCACCGCATCCGAGGACTCTCCTGGCTACCCGCTTAGCACAGAAGAGGAGCCCTTGGTGCAGGGACCGCCAGTTTCTGCGGATGCACCGCAGGAGGGCGGCGATCCCTTGCAAGGGAACGGTGCCTTCGCGAACGCAGGCGACGAGTATCCTCTAAGCAACGTCGATGACTTCTGGCGCGATTTCATGAACCAGAGCATCGGGCCAATCGGAACAGACTTCCAGATTTAATAAAGGCGCTGCCCGCGGAACCTCGAGCTCCTCACTCCTCATGAGTGATGAACCAATAGAGTGCTTAAGTGAAAACCCCCTCGTGAACACACAGCAATGGCCGATACCACTAGCAGTTCGCGACGAATCTGGCAACGGCCATCGTCTTGTTTGCGGTCGGCGCCAAACTTATACTCATAGTTATCTATTTTTTTTATTTCCAATAACCTATTATTGTCTCCACGAAGTGCTACTAGTAAGCATCCTCTTGTTTACATATGTAAAATGGTTACGCGACCTAATTGTGAGCCGTAGGGCGGCGGTCGTATGTGGCGCGTTGGCAGGGAAGAAGTAGTACGGAAGTCGCGGTTTGTGGGTCGTGCGATTCGCACTCGCTCGCTTGAGGAGGCGAGGCTGCTCCTTAAGGAGCTGAAGAGCGACCCGGCGCTGAAGAGAGCCACGCACAACATTAGCGCCACGCGCGTGCAAGCTGGCGCAGCCAGCGTCTTGGAAGAAGCCAACGACAACGGCGAGCCGCCTGCGGGCAGCCGCGTTCTGCAGGTAATGCGCAGCGAGAATTTGTCTAATGCCATGGTCGTAGTCACGCGCTGGTACGGCGGGCAGAAGCTGGGCAGCGACCGGTTCAAGGTCATTGACAGTGCTGCCAAGAGCGCCATTGCAGCACTCATAGCGTCCGAAGCAGGCGCCAAAAAGCGATAACGCCGCCGCAGCAGCGCGACGACGACAGGGTGCTAACTAGTGTAGCTTAGCTTAGCTTAGCCTAGCTTAGCTTGGCCTTGGCCTAGGCCTAGGCCTCTAAATACTTGTAAGGGTTCATGATCCAGTTCGGGTCGTACGTGGACTTGACGCCCTTCATGAGCCGGATCATCTCGGGGCTCTTCGAGTAGCCCAGCGCGTGGACCTTTTGGAAGCCGACGCCGTGCTCGGCCGACACAGAGCCCTGGTGCTTGGCCACAAACTCAAACACGAACGGCTCGAGGGCCGCCTCGACGCGCTCGTCGTACCGCCTTACGCACACGTTCAGGTGCAGGTTGCCGTCGCCAATGTGGCCGTAGCCAATTGCGGCGTACACGGGCTTTGTCTCGTCCTCCGTCGAGAGGAGGCCCGCCGAGCTGAGGCGCTCCTGCGTGGCGCCCACGAGCTCCCACATGGCCGAGAGCGGCAGAGACACGTCGTACTTGTACGTGCCACCCCAGCTGTTCGACGCCTCGGGCGCGCCCTCTCTCCAGCCCCACAGCGACTGGATCTGCGTCTCGTCCTGAGCAACGACGCCGTCCGTGACGGCGCCCGACTCCATTACGACCTCTAGGAAATCATTGAGCTTGTCGGCGTCATGGTCGTTGTTGCTGCCGCTGGTCTCAATGAGGATCTGGTAGGGATGGATCTCGTCGAGCGGGCGCTGCATGGGCGTGCCCTTGTTCTGGTTCGACACCTCGACAATCTGCATAGAAGTCTTGTCCATGCACTCGAAGGCACTCAGAATCTCGCCGAGATGCGTCTTGGCCAACCTAAACGTCTCGCGCACGGCGTCAAAGCTGTCGGCGCCGAGCCACGCAACATTCACGCTCGTCGGCCGCGGCGGACATATTATGGAAATGCCCGTGATGATGCCAATGGAGCCCTCCGAGCCAATGAACAGCTGCTTCAGGTCGAACCCTGTGTTGTCCTTACGCAGAGCGCTAATACCGTCAAAAATCTCGCCGTTCGGCAGAACCGCCTCCACGCCCAGCACGGTTCCGTGCAAACTGCCATAGCGCAGCAGCCTCAGGCCGCCGGCGTTCGTGGCCACATTGCCGCCGATCTGGCAGCTACCCTTTGCGCCCAGGTCGAGCGGGAAGATGTAGCCGCGCTCGCGCAGCCACTCGTCTGCCGTCTGCAGAACGACGCCCGCGTCGGCCATGAGAATGCCGCTCACCTCGTCAAAGCTGCGGATATTGTTCAGGTTGGCCAGCGAAAGAATGATCTCGTCAAAAACGGGCACGGACCCGCCGACAAGACCCGTGTTGCCGCCCTGCGGCACGACGGCGAGGCGGCGCTCGTTGCAGTACTTCAGAATCTGCGACACCTCCTGCGTGGACCGCGGCTTCAGAAGCAGCTGTGACTGGCCCTCGTACTTCTGCATCCAGTCGACGTTGCTGCCTGCCAGATCGTCCCGGTCCGTGACCACGTCCTTTGCATTGAGCACGGACTTGAAAAAGTCGAGATCCGTGTTCTCGAGCTTCGCATAGTTTCCGCGCGTCAAATTGTACCGCTCGGCAGTCAGAAAAGATCGCGTGGTCAGCCGCTGCAGGCCCCCAGCGGCTGCCGTGCATCTTTTGAATGCGCTAAACATGAGTGCACGCAGGATTGAGCAGCCTCTCAGCTTGTGGTGGTGCACTCGCGTGGGTTTGACAAGTTCGCGTATTGACAGTATCACGTCGCATGACGAAATGCTAAGCGGGCGACAGCAGCAGCAGCAGCAGCAGCGACGGCGGCCATTACTACTTACTTACTTACGCGTGACGTGCAGGCGAACGCCGCGTTCGCGCTTAATGTTAAATATTATGTATTCGGACCGCGCGCGGCGGCGGCCGCCAACGGCGTTTCATCGGCTTGAAGGATCACAAATATAAGAAGTATGGTATGTAAAAAAGTATGGTATGTAAAATGCTGGTAGGTAAGAGCTGCCCAGGCTTACGCTTCACGAGCTTGGCTCCTCGGCGATCGTCTGCGGGGCCTGCCGGTTCCGCTCGGCAAGCACGTAGCGCAGGCTCGAGACCCAGAGCTGGTGCCGGGCGGCCGTGCTGCACGTCACGCGCACGGTGCGCTCGCGGCCCTTGAGCAGAATCGACCGGTGGTACAAGCCCGCCGGGATCGGGTTGCGGTCCGGAATCTCCTCGACGCCGACGAGCGTGATGAATTTTGCGGGGCCGTAGAGACTAGCAAGGAAGTGCGGGTTCTCGCGGTGCCAGTATATGCTCATGGACTCGGGCCGGAACCAGAAGTACCGCTTGTGGCGGCCGCCCGTGATCCCTTCGAAGTTGAACCCGGACGTGTACTTGTGCAGAACCTCGCCCACAATGATCTGCGACATGTTTTGCTCCGCGGCCTCGCCCGTGACCGTCTCGACTGCCCAGCTCGATCCGGCAGACTCGGCCAGGCTCGCAGCATAGCGCGATGGCGCTCCATGCGGGTGGTAGCTATTGCTGCGCGGCAGGGGCAGGTTCAGCGGGTCTGCCTTCGCGGTCGAATGCGACCCACGCGTCAGGCTCGAGTGGCCATGCAGCGAGCTGCTCGTGTTCGAGCGCGACATTCCCTTAGTCGGCGAGCGCGACGCCGCCGCCGGCTCATGGTGGCGCAGGCTACGACGCACTGGACTTCCACCAAGGCGCTGCGGAAGACCCGATGTTGTCAACTTGCCGGGGCCGCCGGGACCGTACACAACGGACGGGTCGCCTCGCGAGCCCTCGCTCATTTCAGACTGGGAACCGGCGACCGACGTTGGCGCCAAGTGCGGAACGCCGGTGTGGCTGAGGCTCGGCGACCGTCCGCGGTCTGTGCGCACGCGCTCCGGAATGGGCGGCGCCTCTTTCGGCTGCGGCTTCTGCGGGGAGGCGCCAGGAACCGCCGACCCGACAGGCTTCCGCGCAACTGGCGCTGGAACTGGTGCACCGGCCTCCTTCTGGGCACGCCCTGAGCTCCGCGGCGCTATAGCAGCCGCAGCCGCACCACTGGGGACCTCAGAAGTCTGCCTACTGTGCGAGCGAGCCTCATTCGCAGACTCTACGTCTTGGCGCTCTCCATTGGCCGTGACCGTGAACCCGCGGGACCGGGCCAGGTCCGTTAGTTCCCCATCGGTAAGAGCACGCGGCAAATCAGCCGCCGCAGCGTCAGCCGCGGACGGCCTAGAATTAGTGGGCGAATCTGCCAATGCACCCCGGTCTGCATCAAAGCCCGTTTCCTTTGCTCTTTGCAGCACCTGCTCGTCTGTCAGGGGCTCAATGAGACCAAGCTTCTTTGCCGCTGCTACAACCTCAGAGTCAGAGTAAGGCGCGACGAGACCATGCTTCTGGGCTGCCTCCTTGATCTCGGGGACCGTAGGCGGCTCCACCAAGCCGTGCAGCTTTGCAGCCTCAATTATCTGAGACTTCGTCAGTGGTTCAATGAGGCCTCGCGACTTCCCGGCCTCGACAATCTGCGCATCATTAAGTGGCTCTGCGAGTCCTCGGGCCTTCGCGAGCTCTAATATCTGAGCCTCAGACAGCGGCTCGGTCAATCCTCTTGCCTTAGCAGCCTGAACAATTTGTTGGTCATCCGAGGACTCGACCATGCCGAGCGTCTTCGCCGCTTCTCGAACCTGGCCTTCCGAATACGGCTCCACCAGACCCTTGGCCTTCGCGACATCTAGCAACTCGCTCTCACTGAGCGGCTCAGTCAGTCCTAACTTCTCTGCAGCACCGCGAATTTGAGTATCAGAATAAGGTTCGACAAGCCCCCTGGACTTGGCTTCCTTGATGAGCTCGTCCTCACTCAGAGGCTTCGCCAGACCCAGCTTTTCTGCAGCGTCTGCAATTTGCTTATCAGTGTATGGCTCAACTAGACCCTTGGCCTTCGCAGCTTGAAGCAACTCAGCATCGCCTAAGGGCTCCATTAAACCGAGTTGTCTCGCAGCTCCCCGGATCTGGCTCTCCGAGTACGGCTCCACCAGCCCCTTTGCTTTAGCAGCCCGTAACACCTCGTTTTCGCTGGGTGGCTCAACGAGGCCCAGCTTCTCTGCAGCGCCACGAATCTGAGCATCAGAATAAGGCTCGACAAGCCCCTTGGACTTGGCTTCCTTGATGAGATCGTCCTCACTCAAACGCTTCGCCAGACCCAGCTTTTCTGCAGCGTCTGCGATTTGCTTATCAGAATATGGCTCAACAAGACCCTTGGATTTCGCAGCTTGAATCAACTCAGCGTCGCCCAAGGGCTCCACTAAACCGAGTTGTCTCGCAGCTCCCCGGATCTGGCTCTCCGAGTACGGCTCGACTAGCCCCTTTGCTTTAGCAGCCCGTAACACCTCGTTTTCGCTGGGTGGCTCAACAAGGCCCAGCTTCTTGGCAGCGTCACGTACCTGGGACTCGCTGTATGGTTCAACAAGTCCCTTGGACTTGGCCGCCGTGAGCAGGTCGCTCTCACTAAGAGGGTCCACGAGGCCGAGCCGCTTCGCAGCTTCTCGAATGTCGGTTTCGGAGTAAGGCTCAACAACAAGCCCTCTGGACTTGGCAGAAGCCAACAAGTCATTCTCATCAGCAGGTTCCACAAGGCCAAGTTTGCGAGCAGCTTCTCGGATCTGGTCGTCAGAGTACGGCTCGACAAGGCCCTTCGCCTTTGCTGCGATCCTCAGATCACTCTCATTGAGCGGGTCGATGAGGCCAAGCCGCTTGGCGGCATCTCGGACCTGAGAGTCCGTGTAAGGCTCAACGAGCCCCTTAGATTTAGCAGACTCCAAAAGTTTGCTTTCAGAAAGTGGAAATACGAGCCCAAGCTCTTGTGCTTTTGCGGTGATATCACTTTCTGATGGCGGCTGCACGAGACCAAGACGCTGCGTCGCAACCTCCGCAATTTCGGAATCTGACATAGGCTCCTTCAAACCAAGTGACTTTGCGCGCGCTAGAGTCTCAGCGTCAGAAGGAACGGGGAAAAGGCCCAGGGTTTTCGCCTTTTCGGCCAAATCCTTATCGCTAAGAGGCTCCACAAGACCAAGCGCCTTAGCCTTTTGCAGAACTTCGGCGTCAGATGGGTTATGAACCAACCCCAGGGCTTGAGCTTTAGCGACGACATCATCATCAGACGGTGGCTCAACAAGTCCAAGAGATTTACCCTTTTCTATGAGCTCAGTTTCAGTGTATGGCTCAGCAAGTCCTAGTTCTTTGGCCTTTCTGACAATTTCGTCGTCAGTAAGCGGCTTCACCAGGCCCAGCGCTTGCGCCTTCTCAACAATAGCTGACTCGGAAAGAGGGTGCACGAGGCCCAACTCTTTACCTCTATCGAGGGATTCCTGCTCAGACGGCGGCGCAACCAAGCCGAGATCTTTCGCCTTCGCTAGAATCTCCGCGTCCGACGGAGGTTCAACCAAGCCAAGGCTCTTCGCTTTCTCCAGTATCTGAGCATCAGAAAGAGGCTCTACAAGGCCCAAAGTTAAGCCGCGCTCCCGGATCTCAGCATTCGTCAATGGCTTGGCATAGCCAAGGTGCTCGGCACGGGCCAAGATGGCATCGTCCGTGAGGGGTTCAACCAGTCCGAGGCGTTTGGCCTGCTCGAGAACCTGGGAATCAGTAAGAGGTTCAACAAGGCCCTTCGACTTAGCCCTCTCCAGTATCTCCAATTCCGTTAGGGGTTCCACCAGCCCCAGGGATTTTCCCTTTTCAATATGCTGAGCATCAGTGGGAGGCTCGACAAGGCCATGCGATTTAGCGGCTTCAAGCAAGCCCTCTCTGGAAAGTGGATCAGACAAACCAAGGATCCTCGCCCGCGCAAGAATCTCGTCATCACCGAGTGGCTCGACGAGTCCCTCAGCCTTAGCAAGCGCCCGCAACTCATCCTTTGAGGGCGGCAGCACTAATCCGAGTTCCTTAGCTTTCTGGATCACCTCTTCGTCGCTGAGACTCGTACCACCCACAGTAAGCCCAGCCTTGCGAGCAAGGCCTTCGACGTCAGAGCGCGTAGGGTGTTCGACAATGCGGCGTAGCACAGCGAGATATTCGGCAGGGACGGCCTTGAAGCCTTCGAAGTCTTCATCGTCTAGGTCGCGCGTACTAGCCTTCAATGGCGAGCCTGCTCTGCCCGAGGTTGACGCCCTTGGCGACCCGTTGCCTGGAGCTGTGAACGAGTTATCTGCAGAAGACTTCGTAGGAGAGTTCCAGTGCGAGCTCCGTAGGCGCAGGGCGTCCTCCACCGGCATCACAGCAAGACCAAGTTGTTTTGCGGCCCGCAGAATGTCAGACTTCGTAGGCTCATAGACTTTTTGGGAGGCCAGGAGGCGTTTGTACTCCTCCTGCTCGACAGGCACAAACCCGAGACGAGTAATACGGTCCGAAAGAGTGCCCAAAGAGCTAGCGGAAGGAGAGCCGCGCGGTGATGTACCACTCGTGCGAGCCTCTTGAGAGGACCTAATCAACTTCTCGAAGTGTTCGGTACGCGCGGCCATCGGCAGGTGGCTAAAGTCGCGTGTTTGCCGGCTGGCCAAGATCTCGCGGTAGTCGTCAGCGCTAAGCACCACAAGATCATGAGCCTGCGCCGCCTCGCGCAGCTGGTCCACAGAGAGTTCGTGAGCGGTTGGCGCTGATGCGGAAGCGGAGGCAGCACCCGAGTCAGCTGTGGACCCCACATTGTTTTGCTGTAGGCGCTCAACTTCCGACTCCGGCAACACGGCAAGGCCGTGCACCTTGGCAAGCCGCCTCAGCGTTGCTGGCTCGGGATATTCAAGTGCCGCCCATGTATCGCGCTCAACCAGGACAGCGTCTTCTGGGGCAAGATCACGCAGCTCGTCCAAGGTCGGGTGTTGCGGAATTACTTGCAGGCCAGCCTTTTCGGCCATTACGGCCACCGTCGACGCATCTGGCACAGAGCGCTGTCTTAACTCGCCCTTCATTTTAGCCACTGCCTCGAGGGGCAGGACGGCCATGCCTAGTGCTGCGGCCTGCTCGGTGAGATCCGTGCTGGTTGGGGTATAAGCGCGGCGTTGCAGCTCGGCGAGCTCCTCCTTAGAGATGCTTGCGGGCTCGGCGAGCTGCGCTTGGATGCGGTTAGCCTCGTCACGCGACAGCGCGAGCATGACGTCGTTGACCTGCAGGCTAGCAGGAGCAGGCTCCCCCGAGACAATTTTGGAGTTCGAGAGGATAGCCAGGCTCTCCTGCGGCACGGTGACGAGACCGTGTCGCTTTGCGAGCTCGCGGCTGCCAGCGACTGTGTCAGACACCAGCTCGAAGCCATGGTTCTGGGCAATCTGTCTCAGGGCAGTGCCGACGCCGTCGGTGAGGTATTGCGGATCCCCGTAGCCCGACTCGGCGTCGCTAACTGATGATGAGTGCGATGCCGTGCGGTGGTGGCGACCCGGCGTGCTGCGCGAAGGAGAAACGCTCGGGTCCCTAGCGTCGCCATAGTAGTGCGAGACGTCCGGCGCGAGCCCCAGAGCCTGGTTACGCGCGAGGTCCTGCAGCACATGTGAGTTTACCTTAGACTTGGACCGGCGCCGGCCCCTGAGAAGCTCGTAGGCGAGTTTCAGCTCTTCGTCGCTGAGCTTCAGCTTCGCGCGCGTAGTCTGCGTGCTGCGCATTTCCTCGTACTCGCGAATGGGCACGAGCCGGTGGTTGATTGCACTGGCCTGGTCGTGCAACATGTCCATGCCCGGGTTTCGCAGCGCGTCGAGTTCATCAGACGGCACGACATGGGCGTCGTACTTGCTGCGGAGGTGCGCCGTGAGCGAGTCCAGCGACGCCTCGGCCGAGTGCCGGCTGCGCAACTCGGCCAGCTCGGCCTCGGGCACAACGGCGAGGTTCAGGTGCTCGGCGTCGCGCTGCAGTTGCGCCTCGTCTACGAAGTCTTCGCTCAGCGGGACGCCGGCCGGGATCTGCGGCACCTCGCCGGCGCTGTTCTCAGTGAAGAACGCCGACGAGTCACCGTGCATGCTGCTGGGCCGCGATGTCGCGGCATGACTCTCATCAGCGGCGCGTTGCCGCTCCTCGTCCCGCTGTTCGGCCTCCTCGTCCTCCCAGCGAGGCACAGGCGCGCCCCTGAGCTCGGCTAGCTGCTGCTTCAGCTGAAAGTTCTCGAGCCGCTGCTTCTGCAGGGCGGCTCGGAGCGAGCGCTGCTGGCGTGCGTGGTGTGTTTGCGAGAGAAGCTCGCTTGCGCCAGGCGTCTGCGGAACGTCGGCCGCCTCCCCAGCGCCAAGGTTCACGTCGCTGTCGACAGTGATGCTTGTGATGTCACCGGCGCCGGAGCTGACGTCGCCGGACGTATCGTCGGCGGTCTGGCGCCGCAGCAGCGCCGCTGCGCGCGTTGTGGCCTTCAGCTCCTCGCGCAGCTCGTCGAGCTGCGACTGCAGATTCTCAATGAACCCGTCGCGGTCTTCGAGCTGCTCGCGCACGGCCTGCCGCTCGCGTGCCGCCTTTGCGCGCTCGCGCTCGAGGTGCGTCTGCAGCTCCTCTTCGCGGCTGCGCAGCTCGTCCATGGCCTGCGAGTCGTGCTCGTAGTCGGCACGCAGGCGCACGAGCTCCGCCGTGAGCCGCGAGATGCGCTCCTGGTCGGCCTCTTTCTGCT
This sequence comes from Entelexis sorbosivorans, assembly GCA_030555795.1. Classification (NCBI taxonomy): domain Eukaryota; kingdom Fungi; phylum Ascomycota; class Dipodascomycetes; order Dipodascales; family Trichomonascaceae; genus Entelexis; species Entelexis sorbosivorans. The sequence continues at coordinate 25,657 of JANIVK010000053.1, read as the reverse complement.
GCGCATGGTCCTGCAGCTCGACGCGCGCATTCCAGAGATCCGCGTCGGCGGCCTCGCGTTGCGCCTGCAGCGATGACACCTGCTGCTCCAGAGGCTTCGTGGGCGAGCGCATGGGGCTGCGGGCAGTGCCCCACTCGCTTTTGCGGTTTGTCGGCGTCCACGGCTCTGGCTCTGGAGCCAATGCTGGCGCAGGGCCTGACGCGGACAGCCAGTTCACGGCGGTTTGCCCTGCCGCCTCCTCATTGGTCGAGATGCTCGCGGCCTCGGCGGGCGGCGCCGCGCCGGCGTCGGGCTTCGCCGAGCCCGGCCGATTCTTCTTTTTCTGCGGACTGCGGCGGACCATGGGCTGCACCTAATTTGCACCGCCAAAGGGTCCTGGAAGTGCGGGTTGTTTACTCCCCAAAGTCGGCGGTTAGGTTATAGGCTTTTAAGCCAGGCTGCAGTAGCATAGCAGCACCTACGCCAGCGCGCAGAGGTCGATTCCCCCCTTAGGGCAAGGAATGCCTGCGTCGCCTTACGGCCGACCTGGTCGAATGAGGCGGTCCTCGTTTCGCAAACGAGTAAATGGGCGGCCGTGCTCTTTTTCGTCGAGCAAACCATTCGCAGTTGATCCACAGGCGCATTCAGCTTCCATAGACTTGAATAGGATGGAAGAGATGATTTCAGTGTAATACTACGTAGACATGAACAGGTTTAGAGCCTTGGGCGTCGTCACATATTGGTGGTCGCACAAAAGTCAACAGCCTTACACGAGCCGCATGGCAGAAACAGTTTACCCAACGCAACACTCTAACCGCCACAGCGTTCATAGAAAGGCCAGAAGAGAAAGTCAAAAACCGTCTCTAGCGCGACACTTACTGACTTGCTAATTTTCATGAGCCCAGAGAGCATGAGTCGGGAAGGCGTATATGTGAAACGACGCTCTATCGTTTGTACACGGAGCAGCTATGGCTCAAATGTTTCCGGGGCCGGATACTGAGCAGCAGATATGATTCAAGCTGGAGGAGATGCAGTGCGAAGGGAATGCGGTTATAAAGTAGAAGTAATAGAGTAGATTTGACTAGATGTGGAGTAATAACGAGTGATGTGAAAATAGTAGCGTAACAATTTCAAAGATCGATTGGGATAAGATCAGGATACCAAGAAACTTGACGAGTAAATAACCAAGACTGGCTCAGTAATCGGGTTGATCGACTTCACAGCACTCATTGTTAGCTTTGCCCTCGAGATCGCAGTGATCGCCAAACGGCGGTGTGGGCTTGCCCAGATTACAGTCACCCCAGTCCCACCAGAAACTATTCAGGAAGTAATGGCACTGGCTGTTTGAGCACTTGTCCGTAGCTCGCTGGCAATCCTTTGTTTCATGATCACGAAGTACCTTCAAACTGCTTCCGCCGTTCCAACACTGCGCGCTGACTTGGTTGCAGTCGTGCCCAAACGACGGGTAAATGTCAACCTCATAATCTAGCTCGCTCCTGAGTGTGTAGCGAGGGCCTTTATAACCGGTCGTAATACATTTCCCCGGCTTGAGTGTGTACGTGCCAACTGGATCTCCATTGCAATCCTCGTTGTCATACCAGTCAACGTACACTGCGTTTATATCCGGCACATCACCACACTTGCCGTTATCATAAGCACTTGCGAGCCTTGTAATCAGGGGTAGAACTGTCGCGAAAGCCTTCATACTTGTTAGTTAGGCTATAAATCAGCCGGACGCGTGCATTTATATACTGTGTATAGTGCGGGGACGATAATGAGGTATTTCCCGAGGACCCTGCAGCCCGCCAAAGCAATATCTAACTCATGTGGCGCCGAGGCCAGACACTAACGAAAGATGATAACTTATCACCTTTAGTCCATGTAGTAACTAGTTAACTTGCTGCAGGCGAGTTAGCAAGATTACCGAGGAAAATGACATGCTCGCACTAATAAATAAGCCGACGAATTTTCACTACTCTAAAGCATAACTAGCAGGGCAAGAAAAACACAGCTCTACGGCTTGCGGGGAGGACAATGTGGAGAGCGTAAATAGTGTGACCCTGCAGCCCGGCCGCAGATATGACGTACAGTGCATGTCCTGCAAGGGTTGTTGAACGTATCACTACGCACTAAGTAAGGGGTGGTGGGCGGTCCTAGGAGAGCAAATCCTGAGTAAATAGCGTGTCTTGAAAAGGTTGTTGAACGTATCACTACGCACTAAGTAAGGGGTGGTGGGCGGTCCTGGGACAGCAAATCCTGAGTAAATGTTTAGTATATTGCATAAGTCTCTGCCTCCGGCATTCTCAAATTCAATTTCGTGACGAAAAGAAATAGCTTTTTAAGCGAAGGTATATTTAGGGTGTACTATATTATTAACACATCGTGTGCTTGCGATATTAAGAAAAGGCTTCTATGCTTCCTCCGGCGCGCGGGGCGTGCCATCCTCCGAGTTAGGGGTAATTCCCTTAGGCTCAACCGAGAGAGCGCTGATCTCAGAGCCGGCAGAGTTGCGCCGCGGCTGGCCCTGGCCACGCTGACCCGTGGCCTTCGCGACGCGAGACTCGGCCGACGCAGACGAGTCGTCCTCGATGTAGTAGTCCTCGAGACCAATACCAAGGCGGTTAGCCTCGTTCCGGACCTCCTCAGGGCTCAGCTTCGGCATCTGGTGGGCCACGACAAAAGGCCACTTCTTCTCATCGTGAGCAACTGCGAAGATGATGTCAATCTCCTCGAGCGAACGACCAGCAGTCTCGGGGTAGAAGAAGAAGATGATAGGCAGCCAGATGCAGTTGATCAGAGCGAAGAACAAGTAGCATCCCCAGTCGGCCTGCTCGATAAACACGGGCGTGAACATGACAACGGCGAAGTTAAACAGCCAGTTCGAGCACGTTGAAATGGCTGTAGCAGCAGTACGAGTCTTGAGCGGGTTGATCTCAGGCGGGTAGATCCAAGGAAGTCCAAGAATAGACATACCGAAGAATGCAATGAACAGGAACAGACCCACGGCAGCACCCTTCTCGTTCTCCTCCGTCTTCTTGATAAGACATCCCATGGCAATAAAGAAAGAAGCAGCCTGGCCACTAACACCGACCATGAAAAGATTGCGGCGTCCAAGAGCATCCACGAGGTAGTACGCAGGGAATGTGAACAGAGCGTAAACGCATGCAAAGACAGCACCGAGAAGTAGAGAAAGAATACGTTGAGCACGCGGGGTCTTACCAGACAAGATGAAAATCTTCTCGAACAAAACAGTGGCATAGTAAATGGCGGCGTTGCAGCCGGAAAGCTGCTGACCGATCTGCGTAGAGGCACCGATCAGCGTACGTTGCAGGTAGGCGCCCTTGCCGCGATCCAGAAGATCCTTTAGCACCATGGCGTCACCAGATTTGGCGGCATCAAACTGCTGCTCGGCAAGCAGCTTCTCAATGTCGGGGTGGTCCTCAGGCAGGTTGTTAACACTGGCCAAGACGCTGCGCGCCTCGTCGTGGCGGCCCTTAGCCACCAACCAACGCGAAGACTCAGGAAGACCGCTTGTGGCCAAAACAACACCAAGGGCAAATACGATCTGCAAGGCAACGGGGAACCGCCACGCAATCGAGTTGTCAATGAAGGAAAGTCCAAAGTCGAACCAGTACGCAACCATGGTACCAATAGCGACAACAGACCCCTCCATCTGCACGAGCAGACCACGGCGCTCGGGACGGGCAATCTCTGATTGCCACACAGGAATGGTGGCAGTATTCAAACCATTACCAATACCGCAAATAACACGTCCAATAACGAACTGACCAAGACCCCAGTGGTCACCATAAGCGGTCGTCGAGATCAGTGCGCCAATGATAAACACGGTGCAACCGACCAGGATGGTCGGCTTACGGCCCCACCTTTCACCGAATGCAAGCACCCAAAGGGCGCCGAAGAAGCAGCCAATCTCATAACAAGAAGTAACACCACCCTGAAGTACAGACTGGTGTTCCTTAGAGTACTTCCTACTCGTCAGGACGGGGAACTCGTCCTTCGCGAACTGCTTTGACGTGATGATGCTGGACATGAGGCCCTGGTCGTATCCGAACAGCGAGAAACCCGTCACGGCCGACGCCGTGATGGCGACACGCAGCGGGCGGCCCCTGAGACCGAGCGTCGCCGTACGCTTCGCGTGGGGCTTCCTCTCCTCCGGGATCTTGTCCTTCAGGTCGCGCGCATACTGGCGAGCGTGCTGGGTGACCATTTTAAACTTTCAAGATTAAAAGATCTCCTAGCGATGAAGATCGATCCCGCGGATGGGGGATGCCCGGTATTTAAACCTGTGGCATGGACTTTCGCATCCTGCCCGGAAGTAAACAATGACATCACACGATGAGTAATCACATATGCGCAAGGTTTTTTGGATCCAGGCGTGTTGGACCTGCACCGCCCAGGGTTCAGTTTTTAGGCGGGAGAAATCACATCCCCTCACGCAGTATCACAGCGCGGACCTCCACAGCGCCGCACGAAAATTTGCCGACTGCTATGAGTGAGCCGGCGCACACAGTAGGTAAGCTTTACTTGAGTAGCGCGTAGGCTACCATACGTTTATACTCTTGCTGCATAATTATCGTGATGTATAAGCCCTTGTTCAGTCTATTCTCGGAACGCTTGTTTAGGCTACTGCCGAATAAGCGAGCTCGCAGTTTCGTGCGCTCCGAAAGCGCTATTAACGCCCTATATGGTGGTACCCGTACCCTGACAGCGATCAGGCGCAATTTTGGACACACGACGCAGCGCTAATGTTTCGCGGCACAACAAAAAGCATATAGAAAGATAATGAAGTAAACTCCAGATTCATCTATTTTGAAGAGCTTGTGTCGAATTTGCGTTTGGATAACGAGTGCATTGCTAATTCCTGCTACTTCAGGGCACGGAAACCCTGCTTTGTTAAACAAACGTGACATTAATGTATGACGTTCAGTTTTTAGCTCACGAGTTAGTCAACTTTTTTCTCGCTAAAAAAATGTGGAGTACATGTAACCTCGTCTATCGTCGATCCTGCAGTGACCTAATGTTCTAGGGACAGCAAAAATGGCCACTTTGTAAAGCGGTCGCGAGACATTAGCCCAAAACGGCTCACAACTCTCCCGATTAGGGATTTCTTTTTTCGGGAATGGCATTATTCTTTCACGTAACGTGACTGAAGATCGCTACATAAACCCTAGCCGGGACAAGAAAACCTAGCCCTGGACACCGTGGCAGCCTAGTTTTGTCGATCCTAGCATACGCGTGACACGGTTCGCGCCGCGACGGCTTCTCCTTAGTCACGACAATAAGTGTGGGGAACAAACCCTTGCCCGTTCGCTGATCCGAATATCCGGCGCACGCGCTAAGCGGGACACAAATGCTGTCCGTGTTATCATCCCGACGGAGACTAAAGCCGAGAAGCGGAGCACACCAGCAAGCGAATCAGACACCTTACCGCCACACGTATAGCGAATAATTTTCTCAAAAGAAGAGTTTGCGATCGCCGATTTTTTTTCGGCTAGCTCTTTTTTTGCCTCCTCCGGAGGTTCTCCGGACGTCCTCGGAAACGAGCCCCGGCGTAACTGCAGTTAGGCGACAGGGTTCTCTCACAAAACGGTTAGGGCTCAGCGACTTCCGGAGCCCCGTGAACCGCCCCTTGCGTTACCCCGGATTTCGCATGATCCCTCCCCTGAATTTGCCACAGATTAATTAAGCCCCATTGGCTGCGCCAATTGGGGTGTACCTCATAGCCCCGCGGCAAACAATACTCAAAGCGTGGCAATTCAGTCTTCATGCGTGTTTGGGGCTCAGCGCCGGATTAACTATTGGCGTGCGCACCCCGCACTCGTGTTTCAAAACGACGAGCATGTAATGCGGACGCTGGGACGCCGCCCTAGCGGTATCTGGCTGGCTCTCCACACAACACGAACCCTCGGTCCATCATGCGACGATATTGGCCTGTGCCCCTGGCGGAGCTGCAGCGCGCATGACATCATTGTTGCCGAGCGGCAAAGAGTCAGCTCATTAGCGGTATCGGCGGTTTGAATCACGGCCTGTGGCACGGCAACGGCAGCGGCGGCCACGCCGGCAGCGGCTGCCCGCCGTAAGTGCTGCCGCTGCGGGGCGTGCGTGCTACACAGCTGACATCATTGCCCCTGGAGTCATCATCACGCGGCGCGGGCCGCCGCCGTCAGCAGCACTAGCCGCATCGCAGCAGCGGCTCGACATACACGAAGCATGAGCCGCGCGAACTGTCGTAACACTCGCATCATTAATTATGTACAATAGCGCTATTTCCTTTTTTTGTGCGTCGGCTGGTTCGACTTCGTCCAGCGCTGCTGCTTTGCGGCGCGGCTCTTCTGGATCTGCTGCGCCGAGCGCAGGCCCGTCGACGCCTGCTTGTGGCCCTTCACGGGCAGGCCCTTTGCCACGGCCTTGTCGACCTTCTCCTTGCGTTCCTTGTAGTCGTCGCGCGCCTTGTCTGCCGGCTTCGGCGCCTTCTCCTTCTTGTGAGCAAAGCGGCGCCCCTTCGCAATGCCGGCCGGGCCGCCGCCGGGGCCGTGGTCGTTGATCTTGTGCGCTTGGCTCCAGGCCTCGTAGCGGCCGCTCTTCAGGGATGCAGGAATCTTCTGGCCGTTCTCGCCGCGGATGTATTTGGTCGAGTTCTCGCCCTTCGTGTTCACATACTTGCCGCGCTTGCGGTCCCAGCGCGTGATCTGCTTCGAGTTGTAGTCCATGCCCTCGCCGTCGACCTGGAACGTGGCCTTGCTCGCAGCGTCGTTGAACGAGTAGCCCCGCTCTTGCAGCGCCTCGGCGGGCTCCTCGTGGCTGATATAGTACTGGCTGTCGCGGAACTGCTTGGCCGTGGCTTCAGCCGCCTCCAGCTCGGCGCGCTTCTGCTCCTGCTTCTTGCGCAGCCGCTCCTGCACGGGCGCGATCTGCTCGCGCCGCCGCGCCATCATCTGCGCCGCGTCGCCGGCACCCTGCTTCTTGAATTCAAACACCGTCTCGCGCACCTTGCGCGACGCAAGCTTGTCCAGCAGAGCATTCTTAGCGTCCTCCTGCGCAATATCGCCGCCTAGGTCGGCCACAAGCGGATGCAGCTGGTCCCATTTGCCCGTGTTCACAATCTCTTCCTTCGCCTTGTGCACGCCCTGCTTGCTGGCCGCCTCGCGCGACTTCAGCCACATGCGCTCGCCGCGCGTGGCTACGCTCTGCTGCATGCGGATGTCGTCAATGTCCCGCGCGAGGTAGCTCTGCAGGCGCTCGGCACAGAACTCGATGCCGCTGCGCGGCAGTGCTCCAAGTACGAGCGCACCGGTGTAGTTACTGGCGCTCGTAAACTCGATGCGCCGGGCCAGGAAAAGCTCGAGGTCCACTAGGTAGGGCAGGTCCTGCTCTCTTACGAGCGTAAACGCCCAGCCCGAATGACCCGCGCGCGCAGTGCGACCCACGCGGTGGATGAAAACACGCGCCGACGTCGTCATGTTATAGTTAACAACATTCGCCAGCAGCGGAATATCCACACCGCGCGCCGCCACGTCCGTGACGACGAGAATGCTTGTTTTCCCGGCCCGGAACAGGTAGAGCTGCTCGCGGCGAGCTGCCTGGTCGAGACTGCCATAAATATAGGAGACGGCGTAGCCCTCGTGCTTCAGTATTGTCGTCACGTACTCGACATGGTGTTTTGTGGGCACGAAAACAATTGTGGACTGCGGCGTGGGCAGGTCATTACCGGCGACCTCCTTCTCGCGGCGCTGCTTGCCATTTTCGCTGCTGCCGTCGTACTGAGCACGCTTCTCGAGGTACGCCCGCTGCTCGGGCGACATGAGGGGCATCTTGATCACGGACTGCAGCGTGAAAAGCAGGGCAGCGTCGCGTTCACTGTCCTTGATGGCGAAGAACGCCATCTGCAACTGGTCGGACACTTTCTGCTCGGCGTCGAGACGAATTAGTAGCGGGTTTTTGAGACCGGCCTTAGCGAACTCGACGAGCGTCGGCGGCAGCGTAGCCGAGAACAGCAGCGTCTGCCGCTGTTCGGGCAAAGACCCAAGAATCTCGGTGAGTTGGTCGCTGAAACCCATCTCGAACAAACGGTCAGCCTCATCGAAAACAACATACTCACAGTTCTGCAGCGAGAGACCCATCTCCACCTTCAGATGCATGAAGCGACCGGGCGTGGCCACGACAATGTCCGGGTTGTCTACCATCATGCCGAACTGGTCCTCGAGAGAGTCGCCACCTACGAGCAGCACTGACTTCAGGTCAGTCTTGCGGCTGAAGTCACGAACGGTTCGCAGTGTCTGAATGGCCAGCTCTCGGTTCGGAGACAGAATGAGCGCGCGGATGCCGCCGCGGCCGGACCGAGATCGCAGCTTCTCGATCATGGGCAGGACGAACGCAGCCGTTTTACCCGAACCCGTGCGCGCCATACCAACCACGTCTACGCCGTCCAGAATGGGAGGCATTGACTTGCGCTGGATGGGCGTCGGCACCTTGAAGCCCTTGCGCTGGATATTCGTCAACAAGAGCTTCGACAGTGCCATTGAGGCGAAGCTGTTGCCCGTGCGTTTTACCTCCTTCCGCGACAACAGCTCGGGTGTGTCGCTTTCGGCATCACTGTCGAGCGACGGGAATTCTGTGTCGGCGGCGGCGCCAGGCTTTTTCGACGCTTCCGGCTCTGAATCGGATCCACTGTCGCTAGACGAGTCAATGACATCATCCAGCTCGGCATTGTCTTCGTCCTCAGACGAATCTGACACAAGAAGTCTTGTTATATCCTCCTCCTTGGATCCTGCCATTGAAACAATTGTGGCTACTTGTTTACAGCCTTGAAAAAAAATTGGCCGTGGCCCACCAGCATAGGGTACGAATCACGTGCTAGACCACATTGAATCTGGGGGTGGGGAATATGGCCGTACATAGCCGCGCTAGAGGCCTAAAAGCGGCATAGTTTACGTATATACTCTCGCATATTAGCATGAAAAAAGGTTCATAGTGGCTACGTGGCGATTGCTCGACTCGAAACTAAGTCTCTGCCCTCAAGGTTCTAGAAGCCTCGGTTACGAGTAAGGACTCGACACGTACAAAGAGTGCTCCTTAAAAGACCAAGTTACATACGGCCACCGAATTTCTGCAACTTGACTCTAGCGTCGCCCTACACTTTGTGCCGACTAGCGCTTAAGCTAGCGTCCCGCGCATTTGGAGCTCAGATACAACATACCCCCGGCCCGCGCCGTCCCTTACCTCAGGGAGATACAGCACTGTTGTCACTAAAGGCATCACGCCAGCTAGCCGGGAATCCACACGACCTGACGATGCCGCGGTCGATCGATGCCCAGTTCCTGGTCACGACCGAGTGCATCACCGTGACTTCGGCGATGCGCCGGAGCTCGCGCTGGGTGAATGCCGGCATCGCTGCTATTCTGGGCGCCCCGGTCGACGCGCACGCGGGCGCGGGAAACGCGTCGCGCCACTCGCAGCCGCGCAAATCGGGAGAGCAGCGTGAGGACGGTGCAACTGTGGCGGCCGCAGAGGCGAACGGCGAGCCGGATGCTGGTGAAGACGGCCGCCTTCTGCAGAGCGATGCGACTGATGCGGGGAACGCTGCAGAGAACGCTGCAGAGATGGTCAGTGCTGCGCCGGCGCCGGACAGCAGTGACGCTGAGATGTCCGAGGGCGCACTCGTGTATGGCTTTGCTGCGCTGCGCGGGGCCGTGGCTAGCGGCCGCGAGCTGACGGCCCTGCAAGTAGCGAAGCCGTTTCTTGAAATCGTTAAGTCGCCGCGCGTGAGCGGCCACATCACATCGCTGGCACTGTCCTCCTTGGAGAAGTTCATTTTGCTTGGCCTTATAGAGCCTGGTGCGGCCGAGATTCGCGAGTGCTTGGCTGAACTTGTGCACGCGCTCACACACTGCCGGTTTGAAGCAACCGACCGCCACGAGGACGATGCAGTGCTGCTTCAGCTCATGGTGCTGCTAGACCGCATCATCTCAGGCCCCTGCGGCGTGCTGCTGAACGCGCGGACCGTGGCCGAGGTCGTAGAGACGTGCTTGAGCATGGCGTTCCAACTGAAGCCAGGCGACACGCTACAGCGCAGCGTTGTGGCGACGCTGAGCAGCCTCGTGCGTACTGTGTTCACACACACTGAGGAGCCGGCCATGGCAAAGGCCGCAAACGACACGCTGCAAGTGCTCGTCGGTATTCTGGACCCGGCGCAGCTGCAGAACACGAACGCGACCCGCATCACTGTGCTGAGCGTACTAAAGACGTGCTTCGAGGTTGCGGGAGACTGGCTGGGTCACGAGGAACGAAACCTGAAGACTCTGAGGCATCTGTGGAACCTGCTGGCGCAGCTTGTGCGCATCACGACGTCGCCGCGACTTGTCAGAGAAACGCTGCAGCTCGTGGCGACTATAATGAACACGACGCCCGAGGCATTCAAGCTCGAGTTTGGCTTCGTGCTGGTGTACCTGCTCACGAGCCTCACGCCGTTGGCAGACCTGCCGCGCGACGTCTCCACTACGGACATGTTCTACGCTGGCGTCCCGAACCGGGCTAAGAGCGTCAAGTCCGCGCCTTTGGAGCCGGGGTCAGATACTCTGGCCATACCCACCGCGGCCCTGCAAAAGAGCCCCGAAATAAGGGAGGTCATGGTCGAGGCCTTGGCCACGCTGGCGTCGGCCTCGCCATCTTTATTCGCAGACCTGTTCGTGACGTACGACTGCGACCGCGGCTCGCCCGATTTGTGCGAGGACCTCGTCGGCTTCCTGTGCCGCAACGCTTACCCAGATTCGGCAACTTGGTCTACGGCTAGTGTACCACCGCTGTGTCTCGAGGCAGTGCTCTCGGGGCTGAGCGCATGGGTAGAGGCGTCAAAGCGCAAGGACACGCTTCCAGAAGTCGAGGATCGACTTAAGCAACGCTTTGGCAAGTCTCTGGAGACTAAGGTCGCCGAGATTTTCAACCAGTCCGCCAAGAAAGGCATCGAGGCCATGGTCGCGCACAAGCTTATACCAGACACGAGCCCCGAGAGCGTTGCGCACTTTCTCGTCACGTCAAAGCGGGTCAACAAGACAGTGCTTGGCCAGTTCCTGAGCAAGAAGGACAACCAAAACGTGCTCGAGTTCTACATGCAGGATTTCGACTTTACTGGCCAGCGTCTTGACGAGGCCATGCGTACTTGGCTATCAAGGTTCCGCCTTCCTGGTGAGTCAGGGCAGATCGAGAACTTGCTGGAAATCTTCTCTGGCCGCTACATCGCGTCCGGAAATAAAACTGAGAAGGACAAAGACGAGGCCTTTTCGCTGGCCTACGCAATTCTGCTGCTCAACACGGATCAATATAATCCCATGGTGAAAAAGCGCATGGACTTCGAGGCGTTCTCGAAGACGGTGCGCTCGCTGAGCCTGAATGTGCCTGAGGAATACGTGAAGGAGATATTTGATGCAATCCGAGCTCAAGAAATCGTCATGCCGGAAGAGCACGACACAGATGACACGTTTGAGCAGAGCTGGCGCGGCGAGGTGCTGGCAAAGCTACCTAGCGACAAGTTCTACCGGAAGAGTGCGTCGCACGACGTCATAAAGGCCGTGTTTGACAAGTGCTGGAAGCCGATCGTGTCGACATTGTCGTTTGTCTTCGCCACGGCCACAGACGATCTTGTGTTCCGACGAGTCATTGCCGGCTTCCACCAGGCTGCAGTACTTGCCACGAGATTCCAGTCTCAGCAGGCCTTGAACCACATTGTTGCTTGTTTGAGTCAGATCTCGGCGCTGGCCAGCGGCGATCTTTCCTTCCCCAACACGAACGTCGAGATCCGTATCGAGGACCACGTATCAGTGATTGTGTCGGACCTGAGCACTCAGATCGGGAGCGATCTGAAGGCTCAGATGGCGTCCATAACTCTTTTCCGCATGCTGCGTGTTGCGGCCAAGGAAGTAGGGCGCAATGCGTTCGGACTCATAGCCAAGGCGCTCGTGAACTTGCACATTTACGGCCTTGGCACGTCGACGAAGGTGCTCGGCATAGAGCCTCCGAAGCCTGTGCACACGTTTGAGCGCAGCAAGGCAGGCAAGCCCGTAGGCATTTTCTCGGCCCTGAGCAATTACCTCACAAGCTCGCCGGATACGCCGGCTGAGCCGAGCGATGAGAATGTGGACGCGGCTTTGGGTGCGGCCGACTGCGTGAAGGCATGCAACATTGATGCGGTAGTGCAGCACCTTGCGGCCAGCTCTCCTCGGGATTTCGCCGAGGGTATTTTGGATATTGTTCCGCGGGACGAGGATGCTAAGTACTTGCCCGCCAAGGAGTTCGCTCTCACGCTGGCCGGCTACGCTGCACAGAACATCCCCGAGCTCAGGGAGCTAGCCGCGAACCAGGCCGCGTCGGCCGGGCTGAACGCCACGGCGCTGAAGGTTGCTCCGGATTCGGTCTCGGCGCAGATTTTAGCGGATCTGAGGGAGATTGACGCGGACACGGGCAAGGTTGTTCTGACGATGAAGCCGTCTTCTCCCGTGTGGCACGCACTGAGCCTGCTCAAAACGCCGACTCCGGAGCTGTGGGACTATGTCCAGACGAATGTTGGACTCGTCACGCGCGAGTCGCTGCGAGATGTACTTAATATTCTGAGTCTGGCCGACGCCGACGCGGACGGCAAAGTAGTCGCGACGCTTGAGCAGCTGGCGCAGCGCTTCCGGCACGACGGCGAGTACACGGATGTTCTTGCTGTGCTCGCGGACCTGAGCGGCAGCCGCGACGCGGCGACGCGTGAGAATGCGCTGGGATCGCTTCAGCGAGAGCTGCTGCAGGAGGACCAACGTGTCTCGTGGGCGCTAGTCGTGGACGCGGTGCTGTTGCCGCATGTGTTTGAGCTACTGCTGAAGCCCGAAGTGTGGAAGCGGGACCCGAAGGGCATGGATGCGACGCGGCAGCAAGCGGCGGCACTTGTGGCTAAGGTCTATCTTCATCTCACGGTGTCGTTGAACAAAGACTCGCACGAGAGCGATGATAAGGCGTGGCTGGCCATTCTGCGGGCGCTAGACCGGCTGCTGAGTAGCCGCCGGCAGCCTGCTCTGCAGGAGTCTGTAGAGGAGATGCTGAAGAACGTTATTCTTGTGATGAAGCTATCGTCGCGCGGCTCTGAGTTCTTCTGGACGAACACGGAAAAGGAGCTGAAGGGGTTCCTGCCGGAAATCGCCGTGCTCACGACGCGCGAACCGGGCCAGGCCGCCAGCAACGCGAGCCCCGCCGAGAAGAAAGACGGCACTGGCGATCGAGAGACAAGCGCGGGCGGCGCGCCGAGCACGGCGCGCGAGGCAAGCGAGGCCATCTCGCCTCTCACGACGACGACATCAGCATCAGACAAGGCGACTGACGCTGACACTGACGCTGCGGACGGCGGCTCCGCCGGCCAAGACGGGCCTGACGCGAAGCAGAAGTCGAGCGGCAGCACTGACGAGCCCAGCACGGAGACGCCAGACAACAGCGAACAAAAGCCTGAGGCAGCCGCCGACGCCGAACCGCCGGCCACTGCCCAGGACTAGACGTAACAACGAAGCAAAAGACTATATAAAAACACCACAGCAGTTGCTCAGCTTTCCGGTAATATTAGGTTCTATGAATACAGGCGTCTCCAGAAGACGCAGCGCCTATTCTATTGTGCGCGCTGGTGATAATGCAGGTCAAAATGCGGGCCCATACAACAATGCATGAGGAAAAGGAAAAAAAAAAAAGAAAATGGGCGGAGACGGTGAGGAGTTTACTCGTTCAGCAAACGCTCGTTCTTGTCCGCATGCTTTTTGCCGCTCTTCAGCGAGTCGCTGCGCGGGTCTATGGCGTCGCTCAGGCGGATGCGCAGGATCTCGAAGACGAGGAGGCCTATACTTGTGCTCGGCATGGACGCGACGGCGTAGCGCACGGAGCCCGAGTAGAACCAGCGCAGCCAGCGGCCGTCGGCCTCCTTTGCGACGAGCTGCTTCACCTGTTTGAGGGTCTTTGAGTACGCCTGCGCGTAGAACTGCCAGCCCTGGTCGACGAGGTTCACAAGGCCGCCCTTTGAGCGGTGCACGGCGTCGATGGCCTGCAGGCGCAGCGTGAAGACGCGCTGCACCTTGGCCAGCGGGTACGACGTGAACTGCACGACGGCGGCGGCGGCGCAGCCGCCGAGCAGCACGAACGACGGGTACATGATGCGCGACTCGCGGCGGCCGTCCGGGTGGAAGTAGCTCGGCTTCAGCCACCAGTCGCGGATGGACCTGTAGACGGGCCCCTTCACCGTTTCGTACACGGAGAAAAACGCGGCGAAGCTCGAGCTCTCCTTCACGACGTTGAGCGCGATGCCGCCGTAGGCGGCGCGCGGGCCGATCTTCCACAGCGTCTCGGCGCCGTAGCGCCACAGACTTGTGCCCTTGTCCTTGAGAATGTCGCCGTCGAAGCGGATGGCCAGCGCGTCGAAGGGCGTCGCCACGAGCGCCTGCGCGGCGCCGGCGATGGCGCCGGCCGTGGCTGACTGCCGGAACGTCGCGAACTGGTTGCCCTGCATGTACTGCATGACCGAGAGTGACGACAGGTACGCCGTGTAGAGCACGGCGCCGACGGCCGAGTTCGCAATGATGGGCGGCATGAGCTTGTCCGGGATGTAGCGCCAGCCCTGCGAGCGGATGGCCTGCACGAGCAGCGCGATATTCGAGTGCGTCCAGAAGTTGTAGGGGCCGTTCAGGGCCTTTGCCGGCGCCAGCACGCTGTGGCGCAGCATGACGGAGTAGTCGACGCGCGCGGGGCGGAACAGCTTGATGGGCACGCGGATGTAGAACGAGAGGAACTGCGACGCAATCGCGCGGCCACCGCCCGAGAGCACGCCGATCAGCGACTCCGTCTGGCTCGGGCCTCGCCCGGACGCGGGGGTCGGCGCGGCCGACATAGACTGGGAAGCTGGCGGCGGTGCGTGGTGGTTCTTTGTGGATTGCAGGAAGTACTAAAGGTCAGGGATAAGGGTAAGGTGCCGAGATAGCAGTGCGGCGCGGGGGTGGACGTTGGCCGGCGCCAGCAATTCCCGGCACCAGGGCAATCTGTGCACAAATAATAGCCGCTTTTTGAGCTTGCCCCTGCCGGCGAGTGTAGGCCACGGCGCGTGCTCGGCGGTAATCGCGTTGCGCGACGCTGCCGCGGCTCGGGACGTACCACTGTGCTCGACGTTCACATGACGATTAAGTAACTGGCGGCGAGCCTGAAATTTTCAGTTACGTGAACGTCGTCGCGGTAACCCACTAACTAACGTTCGCCAGCACCCAAAATGGACCAGTTGAACCCGAGAGAGCAGCGGGAGTTTGCGTCGATTGTCGAGCGCAAGCAGATGAAGGACTTCATGCGCCTTTACTCGTCGCTGGTCGAGCGCTGCTTCGCCGACTGCGTGAACGACTTCACGTCGCAGAGCCTCACGTCGAAGGAGCAGACGTGCGTCGTGAACTGCAGCGAGAAGTTCCTCAAGCACAGCGAGCGCGTGGGCCAGCGCTTCCAGGAAATGAACCTGAAGCTCATGCAGAACGGCGGCAAGCTGTAAGCGCCGACGCCACATTTTACATAGACTCTTAACCGGCGCGCCGGGCGGCCAGCGCCTCCGGCCGCCGCGACCCAGGGCGCTCCGGTGCACAGCGAGTCTGCCGCGGGCAAGCTCGCCGCATGCACCGCCGCCAGCTGTATATGTTCAAGCCTTTATAGAGGCATTTATGTTAAGTGCTTCTTGCTTCTTCTGCTCACCGGCCTGCGGTGCAGAGACAGACCGACGATCAACTCAACTGTCAACACTTCGAGACCTCGCATCACGAGTATCGTCGTACCTAATATTATCTCTATTAGCGCAAGTCGGCAGTGTCGTCGTTCTACCATCATCATCAGCCTATACAAATACTGCCAACATGGCCCGGCCCGGCCCTACCCTCGCTGCTTAATCTCGCATATTATTGGACCGGCGGCGTCGAGAGCAGACTCTAAATATGTATAGCACCATAGTAGCCAGCGGCAGGCGTTACGACCCCCACAATTAGCTACCAACGACCGGCAGCCCGCGCACGCACCATTAATCCCGTTGCGTTGGCTAAACCCTACCCTGTGTCGCAATCCTGGAACCGTCACGCGGCCTCACCCTCGCCGCACATCCACTCTTCCCACCCAGTTGAAGCGCGCATGTCGACGAAGATGGAGGTGGATTCGAACATTGACGAGTCGCTGTACTCACGGCAGCTCTATGTGCTCGGCAAAGAGGCCATGGAGAAAATGGCCACGTCGAACGTGCTTATTGTGGGCCTAGGTGGCGTCGGCGTCGAGATCGCCAAAAACGTCGCCCTCGCGGGCGTCAAGTCTATAACACTGTGGGACCCGAAGCCCACAGAGAAGGCCGACCTCGCATCCCAGTTCTATTTGTCCGAGGCCGACATTGGCGTGCCCCGCGCGCAGGCCTGCGTCGCGAAGCTCGCCGAGCTGAACCTGTATACGCCCGTCTCGGCCGCTGACGCGAGCACGCCGCTCGCCTCTCTGCTGCCGCAGTTCAAGGTCGTTGTCGTGACCGACGTCGATTCGCTCGAGGCGCCGCACGGCGCCGTCGAGGCGCTTGTCGAGCTGAACAACGCCGCACGCAAGGCCGGCGCGCATTTCATGTGGGTGCAGACGTTCGGCCTGGCGGGCGTCATCTTCAATGACTTTGGCCCGGGATTCACCGTTGTTGACACGAATGGCGAGGAGCCCGTTACTGGCGTCGTGGCGCAGATCGAGGACAATGGCGAGGTGATTGCGCCGTCTAGCGCGCGACACCTGCTCGAGGACGGCATGGTCATTGAGCTGAACAAGGTCCAGCCGGCCTCGCTGAACGGCCAGTATCGCGTGAAGGTCCCCGGCCCGCTCTCGTTCGAGCTGGGCGAGCGCCTCGACGGCAAGCCGCGCTCGACGGAGAAGTTCGTGCGCGGCGGCGAGTGGAAGCAAATCAAGGAGCCGGCCAAGCTCGACTTCAAGACTTTCGGCGAGTCCTTGGGCAACCCCGAGTTCTTTATTACGGACTTCGCCAAGTTCGACCGCCCGGCGCAGCTGCACATCGGCTTCCTCGCGCTGCTTGCGTTCAAACTGAAACACAAGGGAGAGACGCCGCGGCCCTGGAACGCAGAGGACGCTGCCGAGGTTGCGTTCTTGGCTAAGAACGTGTTACAGCAGTTCCCGGACCTGGCCGAGAAGGTCGACGAGGACGTTGTGAAACTGCTTGCTCACCAGGCACGCGGCCAGCTGGCTCCTGCCAACACGGTGCTTGGTGGCACGGCGGCTCAGGAGGTGCTCAAGGCCGTCAGCGGCAAGTTCACTCCCGTGAAGCAGGCGCTCTATTTCGACGCTTTCGAGTCCATCCCCGAGGGCGGCGTGTCCGAACAGGACGCGCAGCCCCGGGACTCGCGGTATGATCCTTACTACGCCGTGTGGGGCCACCAGCTCATGGACAAGATTGCGAATCTGAAGGTCTTCCTGGTTGGCGCGGGCGCCATTGGCTGTGAAGTGCTGAAGAACTGGGCCATGCTCGGTGTCGGCTCGGGACCGAACGGCCACATCACCGTCACGGACAATGACCAGATCGAGCGCTCGAACCTAAACCGCCAGTTCCTGTTCAGGCCCAAGGACGTCGGCAAGCCGAAGTCCGAGACCGCGGCGCTGGCAGTGGCCGCCATGAATCCGGATTACAGCACTAGCGACTTCACAATCATGACTGAGAAGGTTGGTCCTGATTCAAGGCACATTTTTAATGATGAGTTCTGGCAGCAGCTGGATCTCGTGACGAACGCTCTCGACAATGTTGAGGCTCGCACGTACGTCGATCGTCGCTGCGTGCTCTACTGCAAGCCGCTCGTCGAGTCGGGCACGCTGGGCACGAAGGGAAACGTGCAGATTGTTGTGCCATTCCTCACCGAGAGTTACTCGTCGTCTTCGGACCCGCCGGAGCAGGGGATTCCGTTGTGCACGCTGCGCAGCTTCCCGACCAAGATTGACCACACAATTGCTTGGGCGAAGGCACAGTTCAACGAGCTGTTCAGTGATGCACCGAGCTCCGTGAACGCGTACCTGACGCAACCGAACTACGTCGAGGCAACGCTGAAACAGTCCTCGAACCAGAAAACCGCGCTCGAGCAGATTCAGAGCTACCTCGTGGTGGATCGCCCGCGCACGTTCGACGAATGTATCGAGTGGGCTATTGAAGTGTTTGAGCGCTTCTACGACCACGACATTCGCCAGCTGTTGTACAACTTCCCGCCCGACGCAACCACCTCGTCGGGAAGCCCGTTCTGGGAGCCCCCTAAGCGCTGCCCGCAGCCTCTTGACTTGTCTACGGCCGACCGGAACATTGTCGAGTTCATTATCTCGGCCGCCAACCTGCGGGCTTTCAACTACGGCCTGAAGGGAAGCCGCGATCTTTCCGTGTTTGAAGCGAAGCTCTCTAGCTACAAGCCGAAGCCGTGGGAGCCGTCGTCGTCGATCCGCATCAAGGCCAGCGACGAGGAGCCCGACTTTGAGGAAACGGATGAAAACGACGAGATTGCCAAGATTGCCGAGAAGCTGCCGGCGCCCTCCACGCTGGCAGGCTTCCGCTTGAAGCCTGCCGAGTTTGAGAAGGACGATGACACGAACTTCCAGATCGACTTCATCAATGCGGCGTCCAACTTGCGGGCCGAGAACTACGGCATTGAGGTCGTCGACAGGTCGCGGACAAAGTTCATTGCCGGAAAGATTATCCCCGCCATTGCGACGACTACGGCGCTTGTCACGGGCTTGTCGACGCTGGAGGCCATCAAGGTTATCCAGAATAAGAAGATCGAGGACTACAAGAACGGGTTTGTGAACCTGGCGCTGCCGTTCTTCGGCTTCTCCGAGCCCATGCCGAGCACGAAGATCGTCTACAACGGCGACCAGACCATCGACAAGGTTTGGGGACGCTTCTCGTTCAACAACATCAAGCTGGAGGATCTGATTCGCAAGTTCGACGAGGAGTACGGCCTCGAGATCTCGATGATCAGCTGCGGGAGTCTGCTTCTCTACGCGTCGTTCTTCCCCGCCGCGAAGCTTAAGGAGCGGCTCCCGCTGCCCATCTCGAAGGCGGCCGAGCTCGTTTCGCAGAAGCCGATTGCGGCTGACGAGGGCTCGCTGCAGCTCGAGATCTGCGCCGACGACAAGGAGGGCGAGGATGTTGAGGACCTGCCGTTCATCAACATCAACTTGAGCTCCAAATAGATAGATTACTCTGAAAGATAAGTAAAAAGCGCTAACTATGACTTCCTGTAACGAGAGTAATGCGATGCGCTGCGACTTAGTGCGCCGAGAGCAGAATAGTGCGGTCTGCAATCGCGGCTACGTCCATTTCGTGTGTGATCATGATGATGATCATGTCGCGAGATTGCTTGAGGGTCTGGATGAGGCTCATGATGAGGTGTTTGCTTTGCTGATCCAACGCCGACGTGCACTCGTCGAGAATAAGGACCTTCGGCATACGCAGGACGGCGCGCGCGATTCCAAGTCGTTGCATTTGACCGCCTGACAAGAGCCCGTTCTTCATATGCGTATTATAAGCGTCCCTGAGATCGGTGACGAAGTCGTGCACACCGCATAGCTTGCAAACATCGACCATTTTCGCCGGCCCGCTGATGTCGTTAGTATCGAGAGCGTACAGCAGGTTTTCTTCAATTGTACCTTCAAAGAAGTCGAGAGGCATCTGGCCTACCATGGCCACGCTCTGGCGCACGTCGAACTCTGTGAGTGCCTCAAGATCCCACTGCTTGTCAATGACGATCTCGCCTCTTGACGGCCTCTGCAATTTGAGCAGCAGGCGTGCCACCGTGGACTTTCCGACTCCGGACGGGCCGACGATGGCAACCGTCTCGCCCTGCCGAAACTCGAGGCTCAAAGCACTGAGGATAGGCTCGCGCGTCGGTGAGCTGACTTCAACTCGATGGAAACCAATTGAGGTCCACTCTGGAGTCTTGCGCTGAGCTATAAGGAACGGGCGCGGCCCTGCCAGTTTGGACTTTGACGGCCTTGTCTCGGCAAGGACTCGCATCAGCCGCTGGACCGCCTCAAACCCTGTGCCGACGCTGCCGATACTTGACGTGAGCTGATCAATAGTGACTATTGTGAACATGACGAGCGAGAAGACGGTCATTGTCGTCTGTGCCGAGTACTGGTTGTGCGCAGTAAGGTACATGCCGTACCACAGGACAAGCGACTCCAGCATGTACGGAAAGCTTTTGAGCGTGCCGTAGCCAAAGCCGATCTGAAATACCATTTTTGGTGTGAGCGCGTGCAAGTCAGACTCGCGCTGGTCGTAGAACCGCTGGAAGAATCGCTCCAAATGCTGCAGCTTCAGCGTGCGGAAGCCGGCGGGGCTCGTCAAGTCGGACAAGAGGCGCATAACGTCTGCACGCAGCAGTTCGCGCTTAGCAGTCCACCGCGTTGATAACCATTTGTACAGTTGGTTCATAGCCAGGAAGGCCGGGACGAGGGCCACGGCTACGAGGGTCAGCTTCCAGCCCGTAGCCAGGCTCCATATGCATCCCACGAGGCCGAGCACGAGCATGCTCAGTAGCCCCGGCCAGTACACGGTGAGGACTGCTGCGCACTTTTCGGCGTCGCTCATGAGCAGCTTTGCTAGATCGCTGGCCTGCTTGCGGGAGAAGCTCATGCCTTTGTGGTCGAGGAGCTGGCTAAACAGGCGTTCGCGCACGCTAGTGAGCCACCGCTCCCCCACAGCGTTAAGGACGACGGAGCAGAAAGTCACGATGCCATCGAGCACAGCACAGGTCAGCACTAGCATGGCCCACAGTGTGACGCGCGACGCTGCCGGGTCCAGGATCCCCATTATGAGTTTTGAGAACACAAAGCTGAACACGGGGTTTATAGCCGCATGTATAGTCGTGATTGCCATGCCAATGCAGAAGAGGCCCTTGCTTGGAAGCGACTTGAACAGGGCCACACTTGTTCCCACTGCCGCCTTACCGGCCGCGCCGTTACGCGCCGTGCCGGCCGCGCCCTTACGCGCAGACAGCCGCGCAGTAGCTACCTTGCCCTCGACCGGTTTCTCGGCGGCGGCGCGCATGTCTGGCGTGGCACCGTAGCTAGCGCGACGAGCTGCAAACGCGGGCGACTTAAGAACTCCTGGTACGGCGGCCGACACGGTTCTGAAGCGCTCGGCGACGCCGTCGTTAACGACGTAGACGGGGAACCCCTCGGGGATGAACGACGCATCGTGCGTAATGACAATCGTTGTTTTGTCTCGGCGGTAGGCCGTGACGCGGCGCATGACCTCCGTCTGCAGCTGCGGCTCCAGGGCGCTCGTGGCCTCGTCAAATACCATGATCGGCGCGTCGCTGATGAGGGCCCGGCACAGCGAGATGCGCTGTATTTGGCCGCCGCTGAGCGCGTAGCTGCCCGAGGTGTCGAGGCCTTGCGGCAGGCGCCAAACAAAGTCGGCGCAGCACGTCTCGCAGGCGCGCTCTACTTGCGCCGTCGTTACGCACGTGGGGGACCGCGAGCCGATTCTGATGTTGTCGAGGAGCGAGATGTCAAATAGTTTGGGCATCTGCTCGACGACGTACACGTTGCGCTCGATCCAGTGCTTGCTCAAGAGGTCGACGCCGTGGCCGTCGATAGACACCTCGCCGGCCTGCCAGGGGTACTGCTTTGAGAGCAGGGCCGCGATGGTCGACTTGCCCGAGCCCGAGGACCCGACTACGAACGTGAGGGAGCCCGGCGCGAACTCCATAGACAGGCCGGCAAGCACGATCTCCTGGCGCGCCGGGTACGAAAACACGACGTTTGAGAACACGGCGTGGCCGACGGCCCGCGCAGGCGCTGGCGCTGGCGCGGCGCCGGTTGGGCAAGTCGTCACTGAGTCGAGGCTTAGGCCGCTGTCGAGGCTGTTCACGCGCTGCAAGGGGATCTTGGGCATCGAGTCGTGCCTTGTGGCGACGCTCGACGTCTCGAGCGCCCATCCCAGACGCTCGAGCCGCGCCGCGGCGGCGCCCTCGGTGCCCGGCATGAGCCCGATCGAGTTGTACAGCCTCTCGTCGGCCGTCTCGAAGTGCAGCACGTCGTGCAGGCGCTCGGCCGAGGCCACGCCCTTGTTCCACTCGAGGATGTGGCCGACGAGCTGCTGCAGGAGGCCCGACGCAGCCAGGCACGCGAAGAACACGGTGACGACGTTGCCAGCATCGAGGCCGTGGCGCTGGACCATGAACGCGCCGAAGTAGAAGCCCTGCACGAAGATCATAAGCACGACGCTGCGGCACAAGCCCTCCTGCAGCCTGAACAGGCGCCAGTACGCGACCGTGGCCCGCTCGTACGCGGCGAGGCGGCGGTGCGCGCAGGCCCACTCAAAGCGCTCGCGCTGGAAAACCTTGACGGTCTGCAGCGCGCCGAGCGCCCAAGCGATGCGCTGGCTGATCTCGTCGAGCAGCGACTTCGTCACGAGCACGCGCTGCGTGACGCGCGGCGACAGCACGGCGCCGATGAGCACGAGCACGGGGATGCCGGCCAGGCAGACAAGGGTCACGGCCCACGAGTAGTAGAAGGCGACGCCGATCTGGATGCAGAAGCCCGCGGCCATGGCCGCGATCTCGTAGGCGGCGATGCCGGCCGCCGTCTCGAGGTCCTGCACGTCCTTGAACGACATGACGGCGAGGCCCGAGATCTGCGCGCGGCAGTCGTACCACGCGGCCGAGCGCAGGACGATGCCGCCGAACAAAGCGCGCCGCGCCGCGTGGCCCTGGCGGTAGCCGAGGCCGACCCAGACGATGTAGCCCACCCAGTTTGTGAGCAGCGTGTAGGCGGCCACGGCGACGAGGCCGACGCAGTAACCGCGGACGTGCGCGACAAACTCGGGTGCGGCGAGCCGGCCCAGCAGCATTTGTTGCAGCTCGCGGAAGATGCGGCCGACAAGGATCGTCGCCACGGGGTCGCCGACGCTTTCGGCCAGAGCGACGGCCGTGCCCGCGGCGATGCAGACGTAGTCGCGGCGCGAGGCGAGAAAGAACGGCGAGACCATTATTTAGTTTTACGGCGAGCGCGGCGGGGTGTTGGGCGCCGCCCCGCCGGCGCGACTATATATGCGATCTAAGCGATCTAGTTTAGGGCCGCATATGCGCGGCCGAAAAAGCTCGTCTCCAGGATTCGTGCCCGCCAGGCACTGTTTCCTAAAAGAGTAGTCGCGCCGCGGGGCCAAGGGCCCGGCACCTGACTGGCACGAGCCATGTCCTGTCTGTGTGGTGGCCGGGTAATCAAACGGCCGCAGACACGACGCCAAGAACGAGCAAACGCACAGAATCGTACTAAGAAGTGCAGGGCTAACTAGCTAGCTACTGGCACGCATTGTGAGGCGCCGTAGGGAGTGCGTGCGTGTACTTTGATATATAAAATGGTCGGTAGTCTAAGCTGCGGCGTGGCTTTTGCGCGTACAAAGCACGCATGCACGCATGCACGCATACGCACGCATTTTGTACAAACAGAAGCAGCGGACTTGTGTATCCGAGGCGCGCGCGCAGTAGGCAGGCCAGCACGGACGAGGGCCTGCGGCGCGCAGAGAGCGCCAGGGCACGCGCGCGGGCGCCCTGTTTGGATGTCTTCACGTGCTGTTGCAGATAAGGGGGTTGGGCATTACAGGGTTGCGGTTTGGCCTTGGCCCAGGCAGCGCTTGCTTGGGCTGTCATAAGTGCGGCAGTCGATCCGATCTTCCTCCTCCTCGCCAAGCCGACGCCCAGAATGCCGAGCCACGAAGAGATTGTGTACAACTCGGTCCGCCTGAACGGCCGCGACACGGACGCGCTGAAAAAGACGGGCTTCATCAACATGGACGCGATTACGCCGCCGCCGCCGCCGCCGACGGAGCCCAAATACGAGCTGTGGACGGACGACCACGGCGTGCAGAGCCGCATTCGCCGCGAGAACCGCGCGAACCGACAAAAGCCGCCTCCGGTGGCCGAGGTCGAGGACTTCGATGTCGAGCGGCACCTCGCAAATCCCGACGCGGGCGCGCCGAAGAAGAAGTGGAAGTTCTGGTAAGCGCCGCCGCCGCGGCCGCCACGATTCCGTGCGCACGCGCGTGCGCACGGCGCCTGGGCTCTCCTACGATATTCACGATATGTATTTCTGCTAATTGGTGGGTTCTCTGCGCCGGCGCGGCCCGCCTCGCGCCACCGCCGCGAGCGCGGCACGCAGGTACTGCCGTAGATACGGGCTGTACAGCAGCGGCAGCGTCAGCTGCAGCAACGCACCCTTTTGATCTTTCCGTATTTCCCCATTCGGTGCACGTATGTAGTAGCCGCTGCGGGCGGCGGACGAGGCTGGCGTAAACCTTGTTGTGCGCCGCTGCTCGCGGTGCCGCGATGCGCGAGCCTGCGCGCACACACAAGCGCAAACAGGCTGAGGCCACGGACGCACAAAGCGGCTCGCGAGCAGCTACGGCGGCGAGTCTCGTCTGGGCCCGACACATATAGCCACTTCCCCACAGTATGTATGCAAATTCAGAGCTCGGCGTCGCAATCTAGAAAAAAGGGGCCTGCGGCATGCGCACGGCTCTCAGCGCGAGTGAGCCGCTATTTGCACTCGCGTCCTTCGCCCGGCGCTCGTAGGCGCGGCCGGCTCGTCGTCGCGGCCCGCCGCCTTCTAATTAAGCGGCCGGGCCCTGTCCTTACCCACGCATTAAGCTTACGGTTTACGCTCATCCTTTCCAAAATTCAACAATGAGCGGGCTCACGGACCGCAGGCGGAACGTAGGGCCGTCGGACCTGCAACGGTTCGCCGTGCCGCGCAAAGAGGACGCCGAGCCGCCGGCGCCGCAGGATGGCCTGCGGCCCGTGTTTCTGAGCCAGGGCATTGCCGCGCACGCGTCGGGGTCGGCGTACCTCGAGGTGGGCGACATCAAGTTCCACGCGAGCGTGCACGGCCCGCAGCAGATGCGCGGCGACTTCAACGACAAGGCCGACATTGCCGTGAACGTGCATGTGAGCAGCTTTGCCGGCCTTGCCGACGCAGAGAACCTCGAGCGCAGCCTGGCCGACTTCGTGCGCTCGAGCGTCATTCCCGTCATCATCCTCGACGAGTACCCGAAGTCGCGCATTGTGATCACGCTGGCCGCGCTCAGCGGCTCGCGCGGCGCGCCGCTCATTGCTGCGGCCGTGAACGCGGCCGTCATGGCGCTCGTGAACGCGGGCATTGCGCTGTTCGACATGGCCACGGCCGTGTCAGTGAGCCAGCTGCCAAGCGGCCTCTACACGGACGCCGACATCGACTCGGACGCGCCCGAGCTGAAGCAGATCGTTGCGGCGTACTCCGTGTCGGCGCGCAAGCTCGTGAGCCTGCTTGTCACGTCGAACGCGGCCGTCTCGCGCGACGACCTCAGGGCCCTGCTCGACCGCGCGGGCGCTGCTGCAGTGGACCTGAGAGAGCTTTTCAACGCATACCTTGTCGAGGACTACGCGCGCGAGTCGCAGGCGCAGTTGCAGGCGTAGACGCCGATGCCGACGTCGACGTCGACGTAGCCCGCGCCGGCCTAGTTGCGCCGGCCTAACCCGACCTCGCCCGCGCGCGCGCACCTTTAACTCCGTAAAAGTAATGTGCATGCGAGACCCAGACTCGCTCGCACCACCCAGCAGCACCATATTCCATATTACGT
>JANIVK010000052.1:0-53459 GCA_030555795.1 Entelexis sorbosivorans | reverse complement strand
TAGCGATCCCTACGCACTGGGCGTGACGTGAACTCGAGCCTCGGGTTTTGCCGTCTAGCCCGCAAAGGAGCGCGTGCAGCATGGATTGACGCTGCCGCTGCGCTAGAAAGTGTGGATGAGCGCGGATGTGGGCGACCTCTGTATTTGAGTATTAATTAACTTTAATATATCGCACAAGCAATGCTTCGAGTAAGACATTGTAGGCAGACGACGGCGTGAAGACAGCTGCTTTTTTAGCATGGGCCGGCCGCGCGACTAAGGCAGGAGTAAGAAGACAAGCTTAGGCATGTATGAATATGTTTAAGAACACACCACATTACGACGGCAGTGACCGCGTGCAGTGACCGCGTGCAGTGACCGCGTGCAGTGACCGCGCGCGACGCCGAGTCGCGTCACACCAAATGCCGCAGCGAAAGCTTTGCAAACGGCATAGGCAGTGACCATGCAGACGTAAGCTACAGGAACGGCACCTGAGAGGGTTTATTATAATGTTATATGGCAGTTAGTTCGAAGCAGAGCCCGAGGACGAGCTGTTGCCGCGGAAGTAGGCCTTGACCGAGAAGTACTCGGCAAAGCTCAGCGCCGCAACGCCAACCACAACGCCGGCCGTGAGCAGGGCCGTGAGCTTGCCCTGCTTGTGCTGGTGCGTGAGGTACGTGGACGCGGCCGAGGCCGTGACGGCCGTGAACAGGACGGTCGTGGAGACGGCCGGGTCCTTCAATTCCTCGACGATGTTGTCGGAGTAGTTCTTCGAGGCGTCGCGCGCGGCCTCGGCGGCCCGCGCAATCTCCTTTTCGGCCTCGGCCTGCAGATCCTTGGCCTTGGCGCTGAACGACTGCGCGGCGTTAGCCGACGCCTCCTTTACGGCCTCGATCGCGTGCTCGGCGTGCTTCGCTCCGTTCTCGACGAGCTCCTCGGCCTCCTTCAGGACGGCGCGTGCGCGCTCAGCGGCGTCCTTGTCTGTCTCGTCGAGCTTCTTGTCGACATTGGCGGCCGTCTCCTTGGCTGCCTCCTCGGTCTTCTGGACAGTGTCCTTAGCACTGTCCTTGGCACTGTTCTTCGCCGTGGGCTTTGCTTCGGCGCGGCTCATTCTCAGGCTCGGGGACGGAGTTTACAGGGTGCTCAGTCTTAAGCGGCACCTCACTGCTGATGATGGGCCGCGGGTTGGCGCAATAGGGCTGGGGTAACGCCAAAATGGAATCTGTATCAGCAAACGCCTCATAGGACATTGCGATGGAATGGCGATCAAAGCGCGATAGATCAGCAACGGTTGCGCTACCTTAACTATCGCAGTGCTGGCCTCAGTGCGGCCGCGAGTCTAGTTTAAATTCGCGAAGTTGCCAACGCGTATTTTCGGACGCGCATGGCGCCGCAGCCGGCGCCTCGGGTGACATCAGCAGCTCGCCGACGGAATACGACGCAAGTATGCGCGCGGTTCGCGCGGCCATTGATTGGACTGCAGCCTGCATGCGGCCTCAGCTAAGAAATGACCGGCGAACATGCGGGGTTGCGTTTCCTGGCATAGACATTAAACACAAGCATTTATCATGCCGACCCTCTAAAAGAGCAGGCGTACTGTTAAGCCAGCCCGTAGGCATAATAAGTATGGTAGGAAGACACAGTGTCCGGAGAATTTTTCTGTCACAGCGAACGTGCTGCCGAGGCACGGAGGACGAAGCAGCCTCGGCCTATGCTATGCCAGCTGCGTCATTGCTGCAACAATCGCTGCGTACACACGCAATGCGCGTGCCTACACACCACCAGCACCACCACCACCAACTGGTCGCAGCTGAGGCAGGCCAAGGCTCGCTGCGCATTAGGGCTGCTGACACATATATCACTTAGGGCTTCGTGCTACCGCGCGCGGAGGGTAAGAGTCACAATCTCCCAACCGACGCGGGTGGACCCTCGCCCGGGGCCCTGGCGGCAGGGCTGCCGGCGTAACCAACTGAAAATCTCTAGATCGAGGTCGACCGACTCCTTTGCTTCGAATACAGGAAAATGTCGTCTGACGCCGTGACGCTGCGCATCCGCAAGTTCCAGCGCAACCCGCTGCTGGCCCGCTCTCAGTTTGTCATTGACGTGATCCACCCGACGAGGCCCAACGTGTCGAAGGACGAGCTGCGTGAGCGCCTCGCCAAGTTCTACAACTCGGACAAGGATGCCGTGTCCGTGTTCGGCTTCAAGACCCAGTTCGGTGGCGGCAAGAGCTCCGGCTTCGGTCTGGTCTACGACTCGGACGCGTCCATGAAGAAGTTCGAGCCCCGCTACCGCCTCGTGCGCTACGGCCTGGCCGAGAAGATCGACAAGGTCTCGAAGCAGCAGCGTGCCCAGAAGAAGAACCGCGGCAAGAAGATCTTCGGCACTGGCCGTCGTCTTGCCAAGCGGAAGCGTGGAGACTAAGCGCTCTGTTCCACATGCGCAAGGGCGACTTGTACAACATCAGAAGAAGACTTGTGCACGGTTGCATATATTATTATATTTCTTAATGGATTTAAAAAAAAGCCAGCGCGTGGCTTTGAATGCGTAAATGCCTGAGCAGCGGTGATCATGATGTGCGGCACGCGCCGACACACGCGACGTAATTAGCCGCTAGTGTTGGCAGCCGTACTTGGGGCGCGCAAGCGCGCGCCGACCACGATACAAGCCGCGACAAGTGGTTGTTCGTGCTGCAGTGCGCTGTCGCGGCTGCGCCGGCCCATGTTAAACGTATAGAGGTGGCGCCATCATGTGCAAAGCAGCCGCGCCAGCGTAACGAGCGAGTACAGCGCCAGCACGAGTGCCCCTCCGCGCGTAGACGCAATGAGCTACACGCATGTGATGGGCGCGCTGCCGCCGCAGCAGTACGACTTCGCGAATTGGGACTTCTTCCAAAGCGAGGCCATACGGTTCCACACGTTGACATGGCCCGAGCGCGAGCTCGTGATTGACCGCATAGCGACGTTCCGCAGCCTCATGTCGCCGCGCGTGATTGCGCAGCTCGGCAGCCTAGTGAACCTGCACCCGCGGTTCGAAACGAGCGAGGGCTGGGACGATTGGCTGCTGGCCGTGACGGACGCGCTGCGCAGCCACGACAAAACGATCAAGGACGCCGTCACGCCGCAGGGCTGGGTCGAGCAGTTTAAGAGCGGCAGGGTCAATGCGCGACAGTTCTGGACGGGTCTTGACCGGCTGGCCAGCAAGGGCGAGATCTCGAGCGGCGAGCAGCGCCGCCTGTTCTGGGATGCGCACTCGTGGGAGCGGCAGGCGCGGCTCGTGGAGCGGTGCCCGTACTTCGACCCGCGCGACAGCGTCTGGCGCGCCGAGGACGACGCGCCGCGGTATATGGCCGAGCAGCTGCTGTGCCGCATCATGGCGCTGTCGAAGGACGAGGACGACTTCAAGTCGAAGCGCCGCATCGTCATCGGCCTCGGCGTCGCCTCGCTGGGCCTGGCGCTGCTCGGCGCGACGTTGCTCACAATGACGCTCGTGCGCCATCCGCAGGGAGACGCGCAGGCGGCGTACATACTGTCCACGATGTACTCGCTCATGATTGCCGTGGGCCTGCTCGTGCCCGTGGCGATCCTGGCGCACCGGCTGCGCGAGCTGAAGCGCAGCCAGCACGAATCGCGGCTGCACGAGCGCGTATGATGCAGGCAAGGCGGCGCTTCCTCGCACGAAGCTCATTCGGCGCGTCGTCCCGGCCGCGGCGCCGCAGCCTTTGAACGCACTTCGCCAAAAGCGTGCTCATCTTTCGCTTTCGCGCATTCTTGTAATTATAGATATAGCTGCATTTCGCATGTATAGAGAGAAGGCGGGAGGTCGCGCGCGCAGGCATTCTGCGCGCCTGCCGGCCTGTATTGCGAATTTCTAATAGTGTCCGCAAATCTCGCAAAAACATTGTGCTCCCTGCGGGGCGGCGCGGCTCGCGGCGGCGGCGGCGTCGCGCACACACGCGCGCACGCGCCCAACCGCCCGTTTCGGCTCCCAGGCCTGCTTATGTTGCCCTACCCTGACCACCTCCATAACGGTCGATAGTGCGAGCGAGCCGTGGCCTTTCGCGACGATGAGTGCCGAGGAGACGAGCGTGGCGCCGAGCGAGGCGCCCCGGCCCGACGAGCAGGAGCGCATCCGCAACGAGGAGTACAAAATCTGGAAGAAGCAGTCGCCGTTCCTGTACGACATATGCGTGTCGAAGGCCGTGCTGAGCCCGTCCACGAGCGTGCAGTGGTACCCCTGCAGCCTGCCGTACACGTCGCCGAAGGCAGGGGGCGCGTTCGACACGTACACGCTGCTGCTCACGTCGTGCGAGATGCTGGGCGGCGCGAACACGGTGTACCAGGCGAAGTGCGACCTGCCGCGCGCCGACGCGCGGCCCGAGCTGTTTAGCGAGCAGACGCTGAGCATCATCAGCACGGACCTCGTGCTGCCGCTCGGCCCGCAGCAGTTTCCGTACTGCGCGCGCTACTCGCCGCTGTCGCCGCGCGACATCGCCTGCAGCGGCAAGAACGGCTTTGTGAAGGTGTTTGCCCACGAGAACAACGAGATTGCGCTCGAGCACCACCGCCAGGACGTCTACAAGCTTGCCTGGAGCCACCACGCCGCGCAGAGCCTGGCGACGGTCGGCGCCGACGGCGAGGCCGTCGTGTGGGACATCACACGGCCGCGGCAGCCCGCCGTGCTTGGTGGTGCGCCGGCGCTGAACAACGACGGCATGAACAAGCCGCCGGCGCTCTACGACGTGGACTTTGCGCCAAAGAACCCGCACGAGCTTGTGACGGCCGGCGACGACCGCGTTATCCGGTTCTGGGATACGCGGCAGCCCGCCGCGGCGCCGGCGCGCGTCATCACGGACGCGCACGCGACCGGCATCACGGCGCTGAAGTACTCGCCGCTGAACGAGCTGCTGCTCGCGACGGGCAGCGCCGACGGCGCCATCTCCGTGTGGGACATCCGCATGAGCAGCGCGAGCCTCGCCGGTTTGCAGGCCGGGCAGGGGCCCATCAACGTCGTGAACTGGTCGCCGCACGACGAGAGCGTGTTTGCCAGCGGCGGCGCCGACGCACAGGCCAAGGTCTGGGACCTGAGTCTGCACGGCCAGCCGCAGACGGCCGCCGAGGAGGAGGAGGGCCCGCCCGAGCTTATTTTCATCCATGGCGGGCACCTCGCGCCCGTGTCGGCCCTCGACTGGCACCCGACCATGCCGTGGACGCTCGCGTCCGTGTCCGAGGACTCGCTTGTGGAGGTCTGGAAGGTCGCGAGCGCCATTGTTGAGGCAGTGGACGACGACGACGAGTCGCCCGCGCCGGACGACGCGCCGGCCGACGAAAAATAACTTAACTTATTGTACACTTACGAGATCGTTCACGACTTCTCGGACTGTAGCTCTATTCTCTTAGTACTATTCGATACAAGCAGGGGCAGGGGCATGTTACTCTCTGCATTGCCAAGCTTTGCCAGGCTCTGCCAGGCATTGCCAGGCTTCAAGCTCATCATACACACTGCTGCCTAGCCAAGCACTTGCATCTTAGCTAAGTCGATGCTGAGCTCAATGCTAAGCTCAGTGGGCTAAGTCCACGGGGACTTTTTACATACGCAATACCTTTAGTATCGTGGAGTGACATCAAACGCGTTTAGAAGCAGTACTGCCATTACTGGGGCTGCTGCTAGGCGCGCGGCCTGGCGTTTTACAAACACCCACACCCTTTCTGTCAATATGCGGTAGTGGCCGTAACAAGTATCCTCCCGTGCCCTGGATATCGCGAGGCCCGCAGCCACACACTACAGAGTAGCTACGCAGCCAGTTCAACCACATAATGCACGTTGGCGGTCTCTGCGGGATTGCGGCGGCGGGGCTGGCGAGCCTGCCTGGCCTGGCCGCAGCGTTCAGCAACACGTCGCCGTTTGTGCTGCTCTCGGAGTCGCAGTCGCTGCGCGTCGGCTACAACGCGGACCTGGGCCCGGCCGTGCTGTCCATGAACTCGGCGCTCGAGTCCATTGTGAACGACGCGGCCATGTCGTGCGAGTACGACGCCTACATCTTCGTAAAACAGCCGCACGTGAGCGAGCGCGACGTGAACCCGCGCACAATGCCCTGGCTCACGCACGCGGCTAAGAAGGTGCGCGAGAGCGTGCTGCTCGGCACCGTGCTCGACGGGTCCAGCGCCGCCGTCGACAGCACGGCCCACGAGCTCCAGCAGGCCATTGCCGCGAAGTGCGGCGCGCAGGCCGTCGTCGTCGACCCCGAGACGGGCGCGTTCGACTACTACGCCGACACGACGGCGCGCATCCTGTCCCTCGACCTCTCTAACAGCGCAAAGACCCCCGCCGAGGCCGACACGCTCATGCGCGACCTGGTCGGGCACTTGCCGTCGGCGAACTTCCTGCTCGCGTACCGCACGACGCCCGTCGCGCGCGCCGCGTCCGACGCGCAGCCCGACGCGCAGCCTAGTGCGTCGCCGAATGCCGTCACAACGCCGCACTCGCCCGCCGACGCAACGCGGCCGCACGTCTCGGCGACGCAGAGCCATGCCGCGCCCGGCGACGAGCTGCCCTACGAGTCTGTGTTCCGCAACTACCAGTTCTTCTCGCCGGGCATCTTCATGGGCCTCATTGCCGGCGGCCTGTCTCTCGTGATCCTGCTCGTGGCTCTGAAGGCGGTTGGGTCGCTGCAGATCTCGCTGGCTGCGTTCGAGCCGCGGCGCCAGACGGCCGCGCGCAAGGCCTGAGACGCACGCACGCGCACGCGCGCGCGCGCAGGCGGGCCGCTAATACAAAGCAACAGTACAGAATCAAGGTAGCTGGTTGATTACAGGTAATAGGTAGTAGGTGTAGCGTAGGTCGTTATCATTAGCGGTCGTGTCGTGGGAATTAGGCAAGCTAGGGGAGGGCCGTGTCGAAGATGACGACCTCGAGCGCGTTGCGCGCCGTGACAAGGCTGTTGCGCACGGACAGCATGGGCGAGTCGATCTGCGTCAGCGCCTCGAAGACGCCCTCCTCGAGCATGACGCGGCCGAGGCTGCGCTTCGCCGCCGACGGCGGCGCGCCCTCTTGCCAGCTGCTGCTGCTGCTGCTCTTGCCGAGCAGCGTCAGCGCGCAGTCCGGCATGAGCAGCGCGTTCGAGATCATGTAGCCCACGTTCGCGAGCAGCGTCTGCGACGCGCCGGCGTGCTGCAGGCAGCGCACAATGGCCTGGCACAGGTCCTGCGTGAGCAGCGCGTCCAGGCCCGAGTCCTCGGCCGTGAGCGCGGCCGTCAGGTTCGCCAGCGCCTGCGACGCCGCCTCCTGCACGGCCGGCCACTGCCAGTACTCGATGCGCTGCGCCAGGTACTGCACAACCACCTTGCGCCCGCCGAGCAGCCCGTACAGCTCGCCGAGGTTCGGTGGCGACACGTTGCCCAGCAGCGCGCAGAACAGGCGCGTGACCTCGCGGTCGTCGTTGGCCAGCAGCGGCTTGAGCAGGCCGACGCGGTCGAGGCTGCGGAACGCGAGCCGCTCGACCTCGACGGCATCGCGCAGCGCACACACGTTGCGCAGCGCCCACAGCGTGCTCACGAGCATCGCGTGCGTCTGGTTGCGCCGCAGCGCCTCGCACATGACGGGAATGATGCCCACGCGGATGAGCGGCTCGCGCAGGCGGCTGAAGTCGATGAGCAGGTTGCACAGCAGCCCGGCCACGGCCTCGTCGACGCCGTGCTCGGGCTCCTCTACGAGCAGCCGCTTCAGCGCCGCGCACAACTCGTCCGTGCGCGCCTCGCTCACAATCTGCTCCGTGCGCAGCGCGTGCACACTGCGCGCATACGAGCGCAGCAGCAGGCACGCGCCAATGCAGGCGTGCGCGCGAAACAGCGCCGTGCCAACACACAAAATCGTCACGGCCGACTCGCAGCCGCGCTCGGCGGCCCGCCGCGCCGGCTTGTTGTCGCGCAGCAGCGGCGGCGCGCCCTGCAGCGCCAGCAGCCACACGGCCGTGTCGACAACAACCTCGAGCCGGCGCTTCAGCACGAGCGCGGGGCCGTCAACACGGCCAAGCTCGTCCGTGGCCGCCGCCAGTAGCATGTGCAGGCGCGCCGCCGTGGCCCCCAAGTCAAGCTGCGGCGATGCGGGCGACCGCGCCAGCAGCATAAGCGCCACAAGCGTGCACACGCTCATGCGGCCGGCGTTCAGGCTCAGCCTACCGGCGCCGCTGGGCCGCCCGCCGCCGCGGCTAGTGCTAAGCGAGTCCTCAGCCGCGCCCAGGGGGCTGCTTATCATGTCGAGCAGCGTCGACGCGCGCACGCCATACGCGGCATTCACGCCCAGCCGCAGGTACTCGCAGTCAGCCCAGTAGAGGGCGGACGTGTCCTTTGGGCAGCTGGACGGCGCCCCGCGCTGGCCCAGGGCAACGAGCAAGCGCACGACGAGCGGCACGTTCCCGCTGAGCTGCGCGTCCGCCACGTCAACTTCACCCAGCGGCGCCAGCAGAACGGCCATGGCCAGCGCGTGCTGCGGGTGCAGGACGCTGTGCCGCGACGCGCAGTACGATAGCAGCAGCAGGCGGCCTGCGCGCAGCAGCGTGAACTCGGGCTCGTCAATGCACCACAACGCCGTCTCAATGAGGTCAATTAAGGCCCAGGCCTCCGTAGCACTGGCGCCGGCGACGTGCGGCAGCAGCTCGTGCGCCGAGTCGAGCACGAACGCCGCCGCGTCGGCGCTGGCCGCCACTGACTGGAGGGCCGCGCTCACGAGGCGGTTCGTCGCCGCAATTGGCCCCGTGTAGCGCGAAAAGCGCGCGCCGTGCGTCGCAAACGCCAGCTCTGCTGCGTGCTCGAAGCTGGTGTACTCCGTGCGCTGGCACGTCGACGCTTGGCTCTGCAGGGCGCGCACAATTGCGTCCCACAGCGCTTCGACGCTGCCGGCGACGCTGCCGCTCTTGTCGGCAGCGCCCTCTGCAATGCCAATCGAGTGCCAGGGGTGCCTCGCTTCGCCCATAGTGCCGGATCCTCGCTTCGAGTGCTGATCCGCGGACGGCTGCTATTGACTAAACGGCGAGGGCCCCACAGCACCGCCGATCCGATCCAGGGCGCGGCCGTCCGCCGCTGCTGGCCTTTGGTGGTCACGTGGCTCCGGGTCGTAGTGCCTGCGCGGCGCGGCTGCGCTTGACGCCCGCTTGTGACGCGAAGGAAGCGTGCCGACGCGCGCATGACACGAGCCGCCTTTTCACAAACAGATCCGGCAGCTACGCACGTAGGCTTCTCGTCTCGGCCGTACAGCCGCATTGACCCCTGCATGCGACTCTCAAGGAGTTGGCCCAACTCCCATGTAGTTACCGTAGAGTCTCAAGTTCTAGTAGTCCCCACAGTTACTACTAGTGCCTTGGCATAGGCAATAGGCAATTACGGATCTTGCGTAAATGACTCAAATCGCACACGACGACGATATGCATAGTCGCACAGGCTTGTTTGTGCCCTCACCCTCTTATCCATCTGGTAACCGTGGTAGGCTGCTGCTGCTGCTGCTGCTGCTGCTGCGACAGTCCACGGCCCCACGCCGTATTATTAGCGTCGCTCATTGGCCGTGCTCAATTCAGGCGGCGCAAGCACCGCGAGCCATAGCGCGATGTGCGGCTGCTATGAGAGAACCCGCTGGTTCTACTGCTTGAGCTCCAGGGGCGCGGCCAGCCGCTATTGAGATGCGTCGACTCCGTTGCTAGAACGGGCTCAGCTCTGTCCTCCACAGCAATTTCCCAAAATGCCAGCCATTGACAGGCAACGTCCAGGTACAGATCGTTGAGGTGGAGCTGTACATGCGCGCGCACGCTGTTTGGGATTGCGTCGCGCTGTCGCAAACCAAGGATTCCCTGCGCACGGTATGCTCTAAGATACCCCGGATGTGGTACAAACTCGGCGAGCGTGCTCGACGCGCGCGTCAGCACAATCAGCGGCTGCGCCGCCGTGCCGGACGCGGGCACGAGGCTTAAACACAAGTCCGACGCGAGGCCGACATGATACCACTTCGATCCCTCGCGCGTGCCACGGTGACCCCGAATGAGCTGCGCATATGCGTATGACTCTAATGCAAGATGCAGCGACTGCCGCCGCCGTGTTAGCCTCGCAACATCAAGCCTTTGGCTCGCGACGCGTTCGCTAGGCATGTCCGTCCAGCAGTGACCCGCCCCAAACAAGGCGCGCAGCTGCGATCGTGTAGATTTGCTCACCGACGTGGACGCTGACACGGCGCTTCGCGGTGCGTTCTCAGATATGAGCGATTGCACGCTTGCTGCTGCACTTGGCGTGCCTACGCCAGTCCGCGCTTGGCTTTGGCTTGCATCGCAGAGCTGCGTTTGACTTTGGCTTGCATCGCAGAGCTGCGTTTGACTTTGGCTTGCTTCGCAGAGCTGCGCACGCCATGCTGTCTGCGAAAACGCAGCGCTGTTCGCGGTCGGCGGTGAGTAGTATTGGCTTGCGTAGGGGCTTGCATGCGTGGTCGTGCCCTGCGAAAGACTGTCGTGCAGCAATCTGAACTTGTCTTGGGTTGCAATATCATCCGTAAGCGTCGCATCCGCATCCATTTCCGTCTCGGCAGCAGCAGCCCGCAGCGCCTTTTGTGTGCAGAGCAGATGCGGCTCCAGTCGGTCAAGGCGACAACCGCTCTGCTGGAGCAAACGTGCCAACTCCTTCGCATCCTCACGCCTCGAAAGCTTCACTTGGAATTGCGTGTTTCCCTTGCGCGTAATCCACTTAAAAGCGATCCACGCATCGAGCCAGGCCACGCGCAGGTGGTGCTGCCTAATAAGCGTCGCTAGCGGATCGAGCTGTTCAAGTGCAACGTGCCGAAAATATAAGCCTAGCGACTCGATCCCCAGTTCGCTATCGCGGCTGCGTTTGACTTGCAGAACCAGGCTCTGAGCGCCGATGAGATGCTGCCATCGCAAAACCTTGGGACGCCCGCGTCGAAGAACAACTGTGTCAGGGTGGCAGTACATGTACTGCTCTACCGAGCACTCCAGGTGCGGCCCTGGAACGCACATTTTTTTCGCCGATTTGTTTACTGCGACTTCGTAATGTTTGTGGTTCGCCAAATGTTTGTGGCACTACGCGGGTACGGGTTGCCGCCCATCGCAGCGGCACCTACTACAACCCTCCCTGACTGCCCGCAGCTCAAGGGTCCCCGCGACGGGCTGCGTCGCGAAACACACGTGATATATCCTCTGGGGCGAGGTTCGGGTCTGTGCCTACGTAAGCGTGGACGTATTCGGAAACGCAAAAAACCGGAGTGGTGGGGTACCCGTACATCAGCGATCACGTGTCTTAGTCATGCGCGTCGCGGTTGTCCCGTCTGCATTTAAGAACGTCATGGTCAGCTGCGAAATATTATATATACATGAAATATTGATCTGCTCGGGCGCGCGGCGATTTTCTCCCCACCATCCCTCGCGTTAGCTCCAGATCATGCAGGAGTCGTCACAATTGAGAATAAAGGAGCTTTTGCTCGACTGGCGAGAAGCCATGGCCCAGCAATTGGGACTCGGCCCTCAGCACGCGCAGCACTGCGCGCGCAACTCCATGATCCTGCACGACATTTATGTGGACGCCATCTCCGAGCAGGCCCCCTACATTCACTCGCTTAGTGATCTGCACCGGGTCGCTTACTACTGGAAGCACATCGACATATACGGCCCCGACCTCTTCCGCGTGATGCGCGACTACCTCGACCGCCCGAAGCGGTCGATGAGCCCGGACCTTGATGATTATGAGGACTGCGGAGGCATGCCGCAGAAACGCGTGCGAACGCATTTCTAGGCTGCCTAGCCCCGCAGAGAACGCCTAGAAAATGTAGATTTGGAAGGCCGCGCGGACTTGTCGGGCTGGGGACGACGGCTTCACGAGACGTCGTTTCTGCGCGCCGGCTGTATCGTGGCCGTGTGTATTTATTTAATAACGACAGTTAGTAGAAGAAATTGACTGCGTAAACGAAAGTACTAGCTGAGTATTGAAGAAATAAAAGAAAGAGAGGCTTGAACAGCTGGGACGCGGCGGGGGTTTCGGCTGTGCTACTGGTGGTCAAAAAGAGTGCGGCGCTGTGCGCGCAGGAGCCAATAAGAGCAGTCGATCGCTTGCGTGTACGAGCTTTTAGGATCTCATGGCATTAGTTGGCTGGCTGCGGGTCGGCAAGGGCAGCCGCACGCCTCTCAGAAGCAGCAGGGCTCGTGAGCGGGCTCATGAGGCGGCTCGTCCCAAAAGTGCGGGTCGCAGCCGTAGTCGTAGTCCGGCTCACCGCATGGAGGGCACCAGCAGCTGTCGTCGCAGCAGCCGCTGTCGTCGCAGCACCAGTTCGACGGGTAGTACGTAGACGGGCAGAACCACTTCGTCGCGCAGTTGCGGCGCAGGCCGTCAACTACGGGGTGCTTGCTGTAACATAGCGGCCCGTAGTAGGGGTCCTCAGGGCAAATCCCGTCGCCGCAGTACGTGCTCGGGCAGAACCACTTTGTGTAGCAGCTGCCCTTCAGCTCGCTGCGGCACGAGTCGTCGCAGCACAGGTCGTCCTCGCAGGGCTCGCAAGGCGCGTGCGGCGGCGGCGGCGGCAGCGGCTCAAAGCATGGCTCGTGCACGGGCTCGCAGTGCTCGCGCGGGTAGTGGCCGTGGTGGTGGCGGCCGCCGAAGCAGAAGTGCTGCGTCGTCTGCAGGCCGCGCTTGGCCACGTTGTGGCGCTGCGCAATCTCCTGGACGTTCAGCCCGAGCAGCCGCTCCTTGGCCTCGGTGCCAATCCACAGGCTGCCGTCGTCAGCCACGGACACGAGCGGCGTGAGGCCAGTAACGGCGTCGTTCGCCGCGGCCGCAGACACCTCGGCCTGAGGCGGCAGCTCGACGGGAGCAGCAAAGGCAAGCGTAAGCGTAGCGAGGAGGACTGACTTCATGGAAGTAAAAGTTCGATGGCGTTATTCAGTCTGTACAACACCCGAGGGCTTCTTATATGTGAGCCGCGCCGGCGCGGGCCCGCGCCGGCCGAGCAGGCGCGGCGCCGTCCTGACCGGCGGAGCGACCACAGCAGCACGCGATCGTGGCCAAAATAATCTATTTGCAGTAGGTTCTGCCCGTGTCGCATCTCTTTGCCTGCCTCATGCTGCACACGCCGGCGCGGCGTTCGTCACAAATGCGGAAACTCTTCATGCAAGTCGCCCGCCCTGCATGGGGGCGAGGTTTGCGGCGCGGCTCGGCGTCGCGGCACATGCGCAGGCACGAGAGTAGGGCCGAGTGCAGCTAGAGCTCGATCTGGCAATGCCCCCTCCCCCCAAACGCCCGTAGGTCCGTAGGCACCGTGCGCGGCGGCGCCGACGCTGAGCTGGCTCAGCACGATGGAAACTTGGTTGCCGGGCCGGTTGCCGGGCCGGTTGCCGGGCCGCCTCGAATCGGCCCACTAGGTGCTGCGTATCAAGGAGCCTCCAGATGCAACAGGAAACCAAAATGCATGACGAAACTCACCAAAATGAAATAGATCAAATAATCCCGGCTGCTTCGCACAGCTCGAGGACGTAGGTATAAAGATAGCAAATGCAGATAAATATTAGGACGCTCGGCTGGCTCAGCGCATGACCTTCGCAAAAAAGCTCTTCGACTTGTTGCCCACCTTTCCGAGCTTCTCTTTAGTGTTCGACGCCGACGAGTGTACAACGCTCGACATCTTCGCCGTCGCAGCAATTGTTGCATGTGTATCGTGGTTCGCAGTCGTCTGCGTCTTCGATGGGACGCCGTCCACAAACACCTTCGTTGTCGCGTCAATCTGAGCGTACGTAGTGGTCAGCCACGTTTCGAGGCCCGAAGAGTATTCGGCCTCACGCGTGCGCAACAGCCGCAGCTGCTCGCAGCGCGACTCGCTCGACCCTCCAGTATTGCTAAAGAGCGCCGAGAAGTCGACCGGCGGCGGCCGCTTCACCTTCGCGGCCACAGACTGCGGACCCGGCTGCTCTTCCGGAATGACAGCCTTCTCCGCGCCATTGCTGTCCGCAACTCTCGTCTCCGGCTCCGCGCCGGGGCCCAGGCTGCGATCGACGCCAGTCTCCGCGCCCAGCTCTGCGTTGTCCGAGGCAGACGTCACGCCCGTCGCGTTACTCGCTGAGTTGGCGTCGCTGTCGCGCACGCCCTCCGACGCGACTGAGTCAGTGGCCCCCGTTCCAGCCGAGACGCCACTGGCCTGCGACTCGTCTCGCGCGTGGCCGGACTGCGCGTCCACGAACCCACTGTCGTGGCTCATGCCGCTAAGCGGCGACATATGGCTGTCGAGATACGTGTCGCTGGCAGATTCATGCTCGGCCTGAGCAGATGACGCCGAGCGCGTGGGCTGCAGCCGGTTCCGCTCGCTCGGGAGAATGAACGGCTCCACCTCATGCTTCTCAGCGGCCTGAACCGTCTCGGGCTCGCTCGCAAGGTCTTCATCCTGTGTGGTCGCAATGTGCTCATTAATGTTGTCTTCGTCACGGTGCGTATCCACGTCGGCATCTACCATGTCGTCGTCGCTGGGCTCGCCGTTTTCGTCCGAGTCTCCGGATGCATCAACATAGTCGTGATCATACGCGAAGTTTCCTGCCGGTGCAGAGTGGGGCTCCGCAGAGCGAGGCTCCGCATCATCCTCGGGCTCCGTCGCCTTTCTTGCCCGATCGGGACTCGCTTCAGTTATGAACAGCGAGGGTACGCCGCCCGTGTCATTGATGCCGTGCTGCGCTGGCTCGAACTCCGACTGCGCCGCTTGGGGTGTCAGAAGTTCGCGAATGCTGGCGTCGCTAATGTCACGCGTCGATATTGGCTGCGACATATATGTGGATATGGGGCGGTCCAGAAACGCGGACGTGCCTTCATACATTTCGGCAATGTCATCATCGACATGGCTGAGTGGCCTTTGCGGCGAGTCGTCTTCGAGCGATGCATTGCGCGAGTGACCAGGAGTCTTGGCTATGTGCAGCCGTTCCACGCTTTGCAAAACATACGGTGACTCCGGCACGTCAGGCGCTTCCGACGCGCCAGACTCTGACGTCTTTGGCGTGCCGGGCGGGCGCTCGGCCTCGCCTTGTACCTCAGGAACCTTGTCTAGCTCCGACTGGTAGTCTATAGAGCCCACACGCTCGCGAGTGCCACTATAGACGCTGTCCTGCGCCCCGGACTCGAGGCTGCGCCGGCCCGTAGAAAGTGACGCCGTGGAGTCCGAGAATTCGGAAGTGTGGTGCCCGCTGCCTACGCCTAAACCCGGTACCATGGCCGAGTACGGGTGCTGAGGGTACCGCGACTCGTAGAACCCGTAGATGTCTTGTAAACTGCCACCGGGCTCACCATTCTGCGCTCCATCGCCGCTCTCTGCCGCCTCGCCAAGCTCTGCTGCGTCCGCATCCCGCGGCACAGCATGCTCAGACGTGTTGCTACCCGGAGCCGGCTCTTGCGGCGCCTCCTCCGGTTGCGGCTGCGCCTGGGGCTGCAGCGCTCGATTGTCGGCAGGAACGCCCTCCGTGCTGGTCACGGAATTAGATTTCGAGTGCGACAACGGAGCAATGCTCTCGAAGTGGGAAGCTGGTGGCCGCTCGGCCGCCGCCGGCAGCGGTACCTCCTTGCGCTTCTGAGACATGCGGCGCTCGGCCCGCGAAGGCTGCGCCGGCTCCGCGTCTGGTAGGGCCGCGGAGCGCCCTGATTCATGCATTGGCTCCTCCTCACCGATCGGCTTCAAATCAGGCGCGTTGCGGCCGTGCGCCGGCGCTTGCTGCGGCGGCGAGTTCAGCGCGCCGTTCTGCACGTAGTCTGCGTACTCGTTATAGTCATCGTACTCATCGTACTCGGTGCCCCAATCGTCACCGTCGTATGACGTCTGTGGCGCAACCCAGCGTTTTGATTCCTTGCGGAAAACCTCGCCGTCAGCCATGGCTGCTAATGTCCCTGTATTTACAGATGACGATGGGATTGATCTAAGGCAAAGTCGCACCGCGACACGTAGGAATTAGTCAGACACGCCTTTCCACTGCAACGCGTAGAGACGTCATACGCCTAGAAGTAACCTTCCTCCCCCACATAGCGCATGCGCGCGCATGCGCGCGCATACGACGACGCGCGAGCGCTCAGCCGAAAATAACGATGATGATGATGACGCCTTTGTTGTTGTTGTGGCTTCAGCTTATCTGCGTCAACAGGCGGCCGTCACACGAAAAGCAGCTAAGTCGCTTGAAGCACAAGCAGAAAACAGAAATAGGCTCGATAAATGTCAAACTATATGCAGTCTAGAGATTAAGTTTAAACCTAATGGCGCCTAATCGGACATTTAGTAGACCTCGAGGATGTAGCGCTCCTGCTCCTTCAGGTCCTCAATAAGCCGCTCCGTGTCGACGTGCGTACCGTTGATCGCGGCACCGGCCTGGACGATCTCAGTCAGGGCGGCCGAAATGTCAGCGACGGGCCAAGTAGGGCCGCAGAGGTAGAAGTTACCCTGCTGCGTGACGAAGGCCTCGACGAGATCCGCCTGCGCCTGCTGGATGCGGTGCTGGATATAGATCTTCTCGGCCTGGTCACGGCTGAACGCAGCACCAATGTGCGTGAGGATACCGGCCGACTTGTAGCTCTCGAACAGCTCGCCGTACAGGTACTCCTGGCGCTGGTGCCGCGAGCCAAGGAACAGGTAAACGCTTCCAATCTTGTGGCCCTGGTCGCGCTGCCACATCTTCTCCTCGAGGAAGGCCTTGAACGGCGCAAGGCCCGTACCCAGGCCGGCCATGATAATGGGCGTCGCGGGGTCCTGCGGCAGCTTCATGACCGACGGCTTGACGCTGACAACAACCTCGGCACCGTGCTCAAGGTCAGCCAAAAACTTCGAGCACTGGCCAAAGCGGCGCTCGCCCTTTTTGTTCACCCAGTCCACGACAACAATAAGGAGGTGCACCTCGGTGGGGTGCACCTTCTGCGACGACGCGATCGAGTACTCGCGGCGCTTCAGCGGCGCAATAATATCCACGAGCTGTGAGACGGGCGGCTTCGCCGAGGGGAACGCCTTCAGAATGTCGACGTAGTTCTCGAAGTCCTCCTCCGTGCGCGCCTTCAGCTCGGCGGCGCCCTCGGCGCTGGCCAGCCTCTGCAGGTGCGCCTTCTCCTTCTCGTCCGTCGCGTAGTTGGCCAGTGCCTCGAAGAACCGCTTTGGTACCTTTCCAAACAGGTCAAGGTTGTCCCTGAACAGCTGGAACGCCGTGCGGTACGCCTTCGTGCCGTCCTCACTGTCGGGGGTGGGCAGCGGCGTGCCAACAACCTCATCAGGGCTCACGCCATACCACTCCAAGAACGCCAGGACGTCGGCCGTGTTATTCGGCGCGTGAATGCCCAGCGCCTCACCAATCCCGTAGGTCAGCCCCGTGCCGGCGATGTCGAGCTCGAGCTGGAAGATGTGCCGGTCGTAGTCGGCCGGTGTAACGCGCTGGTTCAGCTTGACACGGGCCACCGCCGTCTTTGTGGGAACGTCCGGCCGCAGCGCTGTGCGCTCGTTGTACGCCTCGCTGAACACGAGCCGCTTTTTGAGGCCGACAGGCGTAACACTGTCAACAAGCGCACCTGGCTCGACGTTCTCATCGTCGCTTCCAGCCAGGGCATCGCTCTCCACGGGCACAAAGCTTGAGATGGCCGCCGACGACGAAAACTGAAGATCCTTTTCCTTGTCACCCAGTTCGACCTTCGCCCACTCCGTGATCGTCTCGGGGGCAACGCGCTGCAGCGCTTGCTCGTTCAGCGTCGTGACGATCTTGTTGACTGTTGCTGCCACAAGCTCCGTATCGCGCTGGTTCGCATGCACGACGCGCGCCGTCGCCGTGTCGACGTCGCTGTTCACGAGCAGCCAAATGGCCGCCTGCGCGGCCATGGACGCCGTGCGGCCCTGCGTATTGGCAGTGTCAATCTTTGCGTAGTCGATGCGGTAGACCTGCAGGTGCTTGGCGTACGCATTTAGCTTGAGCTGGCCAGGCAGCAGCTTTGCCAGCTCCTCGTCCGACGCAGCGTTCACAAGCAGCACACCGCCCTGTCGCGCAGTCGCCGTCACGTCGTAAGACTTGAGCAGGCGCGCGTCGTTCACAAAGACGATCTCGGCCGCGTCGGCCTCCCAGAACTCGCCGCCAAACTCGAGCCGCAGGTCCGACTGCACGGCGCCACCAGCAACAAGGTTATCGAACTTCGTGAACACGTTTGCCTCGGGCAACGCCCCGGCCAGCGTGGCCGCTGCTGCGGCGGTCGCGCTCTTGTCTGAGTCCCACACCTTAACGACGGGGCCCTTCTCGGCATGCGGCACAAATGGCTTGTCCACGAAACCCGTGACGATGCTCTGCAGCGTAATAGCACTCTTGAACCCGAAGTGTAGGCGCACGGTCGCACTCACATCCTTGTACAGGTCGTTCGTCTTGCCAACGACAATGAGCCGCGTCGTCGTCGGCGGCAGCGTGCGCAGGAACTCGTCGCCCAAAAACGGCGAATACAAACGCACGTTCACAACTCCCGTCGTCGCCGACTTCGCGGCTAGCACCGACGGGTCGCCAAGCGTCACGTAGACGGTCGACGGCTCGCGCGGGCCGTAGTACTCGAAGGGAGCCA
Source organism: Entelexis sorbosivorans (assembly GCA_030555795.1). Lineage (NCBI taxonomy): Eukaryota > Fungi > Ascomycota > Dipodascomycetes > Dipodascales > Trichomonascaceae > Entelexis > Entelexis sorbosivorans. Next base: position 34,908 of record JANIVK010000052.1, on the reverse strand, counting down.
GCGCAGTTCCAAGCGCGGCATTCGTGGCCGTGAATGCATCAAGCAGGCTCTCCGCCGCAGGAATTGACTCGACGGCGGCCAGCTTCGGAGGCGTGACGGCCTGGCGCGTGCCGCGGATACCGTCAAACACATGGAACGCCGGGCCGACGCTGTTCGCGATTACGGACGCGAGAAGCGCCGTGGCTGCTGCGTCATTGGGCAGACCGAGGCTCGACACGAGGAGCGGCGCTCCCAGGTTGCGCGCAACACGCGCCACGGAGACGTCGTCGGCCACGAGCGAACCCTGGGCAAAGTCGTAGTCCACAGCCGCCACCTGGAACGCGACCTTGTGGGCCTGGAGCTCGGGCAGATAGCGAGCCAGCACGGGCTCCATGACCCTCACGGTGCCGGTCGTGGCCACGACGCTCGTCAGGCCCTCAGTCGCCGTCGAGTTCAAGTAGCCGAGCAGCGCCATGGACGCGCCGACGCGCGTCTGCAGCGGAAACAACTGCGGAACGTCGCCAAAGACATTGCGCTCGGCGTGCGACGACCACGCACTCAAGCCACTATCGAGCTCGAAGGTGGGCGGGCTGAAGTTGAACACGGCCTTCGAGAGCTGGTACGCCGTCTTCTGCACCGCAGCGCTGGCCGTGGTCTTCCCCGTAACACGGGCCTCGGAGACAGGAGACACGTCCGGAAGGCCACTGATTTGGGCAGCGCGAGTCTGAATTGCGGCCATGGCGAAGCTAATGCTGATGATTCATTTCTGAATGGGTGCCTCGGGCGCCTATAATGCGTGCCGTCGATAACGTTGACGCAATGTCAGCTGATAGAAAATGAAAAATTAAAAATGCGTATCGCCCTACCCTCGTTTGCCACCACTGCGGCTCGCGCTGCATGAGGTCGCGTCAAGCAGCTGGCAGCGTGCTCGCGCCGGGGGAGGGGGGCAAGCTTTGACGCTACGTACAGCGATTCGACTCCTTGGTTGACGCCGACACCATTCTCGTGGCTACGCCAAAGATGCGCGTCTGCTGCTCGTGTCGCTCCTGGACGCTTGATCTTGCCTTGCAGAAGACGGCAAGATTTCATGTTATGGAATTCTGCATTTCACCCGCTTTCTCGGCATTGTATGATCTATATAGCTGTTTCTATTTTTCTCTTTGGCGTTAGTCGGTTACTTTATTCCCCCTGCGGGCTAACACCGCGTCAGAGGCCCTTATCAAGTTTGTTCTGAGTATTAGCTGCAGTTCTCAGTAGCGTGAGCTGCGAGCATGAACAAGCCTCCCTGATATACAGTATTCCGTTGTTTAAATCCCAGCTTCCTGTCGCAGGCGACGTCACTCTGATCCAAAGAAAAGCCGCCCGAGCCGTAGTCGCTGATCACCACCGAATTGTCTTCGTCGACGTAAGAGTACACTGGGACGCCATGTTCGCATGGGCTCCCATGATGCCGAGCTTGTCGCTGTAAAAGAACGTCATCAGGATCAATGGCTTCGCCCCTCTCCATAAGGCCAATAAAGACGAAGCACGGACGTCAATGTCATCAACGCGATGAGGTTCTATACAGTGGATGGGGAGCAGCTGTTACCCTGGCGCAGAAGAGAGCAGACACATTAAAAACGGCGAGATGTATTGTAAGTTTGTTGACGTTTGCCGACATTCAAGGTCGGACCGAGGTGCAACTCAGCTAAGATGTTACCGTAGTGTTCGCACAAGGCACCCTTCTTTGCACAAGCCAGCGCTACAAACACTGCTGCCATCAGAGGGTTTTGCTGTGTCTCTCAAAGCCACATTAATATCTCTCTAGCGCACCGACAAGTTGACGCTCATATACTTGACGTCATCCTTTCACAGGCGTCTCGTGGCCTCGATACCAGTGTGAAGTACCAAACAGCGCATAAAATAAGGCAGCACTCAGATCGAACGCCTCATATTGGCTGTTGAAGAACCTTAAAGTATATAATGGCGTACAAATTATGCCACCCTCATCGCACAGCAATCCGCGACGACCGTCATACACTGTCTAGTCCGCCCGTGCTACGGCACGTTGTACGGCTGTCCATGTTAAGCTATCTGCATAAGTTCGCACGGCGCCAGCACATGATGCCGCATGTATCAGCGTGCGGCGTCTCACAGAGATTAGGAACCAGGCCAGCAACACCCGAGAAAAAAATGGGTTTTCTAGGTCTAAGTTGCAATTTAACTTCGAGGAGCTGCCCTTCTTCGGCAATACTTAGTGAGGAATTCATAGTCCATGCCGGCCGTGCCCCGCGTCTGCTTATCATAACGGGATCACCTAATCGCGGACCACGCGCCCGACGACGACGATCTACCCCTTTTGATCCACATCACGCGGCGCGTAGGATGACTGAAGACGAGAACGAAGCAATTATCAGGGCCGTTCACTATGGACCTTCCTTCCTCACAAGAAGAACCTTCGCAGCCGGTACGAATGTGATAAAGCATACCTGCAAACTCAGAGTCATCTCTAATACCATGAGTATGCTTTTGTGCTAGTGTAGAAACCAACGTTTTAGCTCCTTCTCATTGGTCTATGCGAGACGCCGCGAGAGCCGTACCTGCGGCTGCATATAACGTCTTATCTCATGGCTAGGGTAGCGCGTCTGTGTACATCAGCGGACCCTAAATTGGTATAACGTTAATATTTAGTAGCATGTTATAGTGCAGCATTAAAGGGCGTACCTGCTAGGTCGGGGCTACGGTGAAGTATTTTTCTCGTTCAATCGTCTTACGCAAAGAGAGCTCTGAGTATGATCACACTGTCTCCACGGTTGGGTTATCAATGTATGTAGTAGGGCGAGGGGGCGCGGCGTTGGTGCGTCGATCTTATGCATGCAGTGCCGTTCCGGTGCCTTGCGCGCAATATATATAAATCAAGTAAACGCGAGGGCAATAGACGTCAGTTTACAATGTCGTCCTCGGCTAGTCAACTGAGCTCGAGCTCGGATGCGAAGGCTCCGCACGAGGCCATCGTTACCGACGAGAAAGGCGTGGTCGTTGACGAAGCCGTGCGCGCCGTGGATCCGTACACGGAGTCCACATTCAGTGCTGAAGATTTAGAGATGATCTTTGCGCATCTGAATGATCGCTCCTTCGAGGAATGGCTGAGGATCTTCCGCGAAGCCATGGAGTTTCATAAGCGTGATGCCGGCGTTGGCTTGGAGCGCCTGCAGTTCCTGCAAGATCTGGCTGTAGGACCGCTTGAGGGTCAGTCTGAGCTCGAGTGGCAAGACTCTGTCAGCTTTGAAGCTTTTGTGATTCACGAGTGGTCAATCTACCCTGAGGTGCGCGCTGTCACTAGGCCTCCTGTTCTAGAGGACGACGATACAGAGGAGTACCAGACCTTTCGAGCTATGGCAAGTGGAGTAGTGTGGGGAGGCGCTGGTGCCGTGATCGCCACCTTCTTCGAGCCGCGCTTCCCTGGTATCTCTATCTCGAGCAGCAGTTTGCAAATCGTGCTCGCTATTGCCGGTCACCTTATGGGGAAGCTGCCGCGGATCCAGATGCCTGTTGGATTTGGCCGCAAGTTTGTGATCAACACAGGCAAACCCTGGACATATCGTGAACAAATGTTGGCTACTCTTGCCATGGCACTAACGGACGCATCGCCGTACGCGCAGGACACCGTGATTGCACAAGCCAACAAGTACTTTTACAACTTCCAGGGTGGCAATTCCTTCGGCTACATTATTCTACTTCTGATCTCAACCACAATGATGGGCTTCGGCATTGGCGGCATCTATCGTGCAGCAGTTGTCTATCCTAGCAAAATGGTTTACTACACACAGCTGCCGACCCTGGCTCTGTCACGCACACTTGTCAAGTCGGACATCAGGGAATCTGTAAATGGCTGGAAATTGAAGCGCTGGGAGTTTTTCCTGCTTGCATCTACTGTCTTCTTTGGATGGTACTGGATCACTAGCATCCTGTTCGGCTTCATGTCGTTCTTTGCTTGGATCTGCTGGGCCGCGCCTAACAATTTGAATGCTAATGCCATCACTGGACCACAATCCGGCCTGGGCCTCAATCCATTTCCCTCTTTTGACCCGAATATCTTCGGGTCCTTTAGTGGCATCACCGTCCCGGTGTGGGCCTACACAAACATGATTTTCGGCTTCCTGATTGCTACCATAGCTACAGTCATTATGTGGTGGACTAACGTTGCCAATACGGGTTACTTGCCAATCAACTCGAACTCCCTCTACGACAACGAAGGAAATGAGTGGGACGTTAGCCAGGTCCTTAACTCTTCCAACAAGTTGGACGAGCAGAAATTCCAGCAGTATTCGTTTCCGTACTGGAGTGCTGGACTTGTAGTCATGTATGGCGCGAACTTCTTCATTTATCCGGCAGGATTTCTTGCTGGGTACCTGAATCACTGGACCGAGCTCATGGACGGCTTTCGCAGCATTATCAAAGGTCTCAGGATATCTCGAGTTCACGGACGGTCGGTTGATGCTTTTAAAGACGGCTTCAGTCGCCGCATGCAGCAGTACAAGGAGGTTCCCGAGTGGTGGTACATGATCGTGTTCCTCGGCTCTATTGGAATGGCCATTGGAACTGTGGAAGGCTACAAGTTCACTGAGACGCCAGTGTGGACAATCTTCCTGGGTATTGCCCTAACTTTGGTATTCCTTCCCATTGTGTGCGTACTCGTGGCGCGCAGCGGATCCGATTACGAGACGAACGTGCTTTTCGAGCTCATTGTTGGCTATGCGCTTCCTGGCGACGGCAATGTTCTTCTTGTTGGCAAAGCGTACGCAACAAACTTCTTCTACCAGGCCGAGATGTGGATAATGAACCAGAAGGCAGCCCACTACGCCGGTGTCGCGCCACGCGCCTTGTTCTGGACTCAAATCGTGTCTGCAATTATCACCTGCTTCGTTCAAGCAGGGATTATCAGTTGGCAGCTAGGTGGCGGCATCCACGACATGTGCGACTTGGAAAACAAGCAGTTAATGAAGTGTCAGAATACACGGACGTATTTCAACGCGTCAGTCATGTGGGGAATTATCGGCCCAAAGCGCGTCTTCAAAGCTGTATATCCTCAGATCAAGTGGTGCTTCCTCATTGGTGCATGTTATCCGATCCCATTCTGGGTGGCCCGTCGATTTGGACCCACTCTCGCTAACAAGAAGAACTTAAAGAGGGGTACGTGGGCGCGCTTCTTCATAGGTGCCGAGTTTCTGCATTCGGTTGACGAGATAATGATCCTGATGGGCGCAAACAACTACCTGGCGCCAAAGAACTGGACGTATGTGCTGGTCGATTACTATACGTCACTCGTGTCTGGGCTCGTCGTCAAGAAGAAGTGGCCTCGCTGGTGGTCCAAGTACGCCTACTTGCTCAGCGCTGCTTGTGCTAATGGAATAGGATGGGCCGGTTTCTTCCAGTTCTGGGCTACACAGTACCATCATATTGTCTCTGTGGATTGGTGGGGCAACAGCGTGGTTTCAGCTAACCTCGACGCAAACTACGAGGCTGTTCGCCTTTCTGCAAATGACACAGCTGGTGGCTACTTCGGGCCACGACGAGGCCATTTCCCCTGATATGGTTTTGTCTCAGGTCTCTCAGTAGCAAGCAAATCCTCTCTTTAATGTATCATCGACAAAGCGGCGACGTCTTCCTTCGTCAGTAGAACTATTTAGTATGCCGTTATCTTATATTTTCTGGAGCGCTGGCGTTACCACAGCGACACATGCTTCCCAGCCGGGTTCCGAATAATGACGACTCATAGTACAGCAACGTCCTCACTGAAGGAACATCAAGGAAAGAGGGTCACGCTAAGGGGACGAACTGCTACCTTCGTGTGGCATTTCTAACCCCTGTGGCGACTTATTAGTAGCATGGGTAACAAACCTATTTACAGCATTAATCTAAAGCTAACGAGTGCGGATAATACCCGCAGCCGCCAGCAAGTTGATCTTGCGGCGCACTTCAGGGTTCTTCATGTGGTCCTGCAGCGCCGCTGGGTCCTGCGCAGCCTGCTGCAGAATCGTGTTCATAATCGGGTCGCGGCGGATCTCGTCGATCTCCGGATCCTGCGCCAGGCGCTCGGCACGCTGGTCCTCGGTCTCGCCGGGCAGCGACGCGAAGCGGGACGTAGAGGCCTTGTAGTAGAGCTCCTCGATCTCGCGCGTGTGCTTGTGTTCCGTGTCGACCTTGCGCGCCTCCTCGAGCACGTCCATGGCCTTGCGGTACTGCTTCATGATGTTCAGCGCAGTGGCCTTGCGCGTGTAAGCCTTGAAGAAGGACGGGTCGAGCTCGATCGCCTTGTCGCAGTCGCGCACAACGTCAGGGTAGTTCATAAGCTTGAGCAGTGACGCCGCGCGGTTCGCGTAGCCACGGGGCTCGGCAGGGTTGCGCTTGATGGCCTCAGTGTACGCCTTCACCGACTCGGGGAATTTGCCCTCCTTAAACAGCGCATTGCCCTCCTCGCGCGCCTCCTCAGCCTTCTTCGGATCGATATAAGCCTGCTCTTCACGCTTGCGCAGCTCGCGTTGCGTCGAGCGCAGCTTGTTCAGCACGTCAGGCGAGCGCTGCTCGGTCAGGCTCTTGTCGAAGTACTCAATGGCCTCCTTCAGCTTGTCCTGCTTCAGATAGCTGCTGCCAACACGAGCCAGCGCCTTGGCCACCGCCTTGTAATCGGTTTGCAGCTCCCGCGACTCCTCCACCGCGGTCAGCCCTGTCTTGATCGCCGCGTCGTAGTCGCCCTTCTCGTACTCGGCCGCAGAGCGGTTGTTCAGGTACGTGATGTCCTTGTGCAGCTGCCAAGCCTTCTCGTAGTGCTCAATAGCCGCATCAAACTCACGCTTCTTGTAAAGCTCGTTACCCTTCGCCTTCTCCTTGTCGGCCTCGGCCTTCTCACTGGACGCGGGGGTCGCCTCAGGCTGCGCCGCCTTCGGCTCGCTGGCCTTCGTCTCACTAGGGCTCGGCTTCGACTCCGGCTTTGCCGACTCGCTGCTTGGCTCCGCATCCGGCATCGGCACGTCACCATCGGCGTCGCCGCCTGTGGTCTTCATGTCCACGCCAAGCATGACTCCCAGGGCCTCGATGATACGCTGGTCACTCGATTGTCCAGTGAGCGCCGCCATCGGGTTCTTTGAGATGTCCTGCAGGTTCTTCATGAACGTGGGGTCCTTCATGTACTCGCGCGTGCGCGGGTTCTGCTGCAGCTTGAGGAGGTTCTGCGGGTCCGTGAACATCTTGCTCAGGCCATCCAACGGGTTCTGCCCGCCGTTCAGCGAATGTTGGATAGCATCCTCGGCCTCCTTCTTACCCTTCTGCGCCTGCACGTTTGCGGGGTCGCGCTTAAGCGTCTCGTCGTAACTATCGACAGCCTTCGCGAGGTCTCCCAGCCCGTGGTATGCCGTCGCGCGGCGGTTGTAGCCCTTGGCCCAGTCCGGCTTCAGCTTAATGGTCTCCTCGGCGTCAGCAAGCGCCTTCTCATAGTCGCGCAGAGACGCATACGCGCCCGAGCGGTTGGAATAGAGAACGTGGTTCGGCTCCGGCGAGGCTTCAATTGCCTTCGTGAACAGCTCAGCCGCCTGCTCGAAGTTCTTCGCCGCAAACGCCGCGTTGCCTTGCGCCTTATACTCGTCTGCAGTGCTCATGTTTTGCGCTCGCAATTACAGATTTGGAGAGCCGCTGTCGTTGCAGTCCCACAGTGATTATATACCGCTTATGTGAGAAACTTCCAGAAGGTGGAGGATAGCTGCGAGCGCAGGCAACGCAGTGCCTGCGTTCGGCACGAGCTGTTCGCGCCTCGTGTTGCCCACGCGCATCAGCTTACTCCCAAGGTTACGGCCACACACTCAGGCAAGTGCGCGCCTAGTCAGGGCGCCTCATATACTGAAGATACCCTTGCTTAGACGTTCTAGACAAGCATGGCGCTTGCAACCTACTCTGTCCAGACGCTTGTTGAGAAATATAATAGTTATTTCCTATTTATTGCGTAAACTGGCTGACCCACCACGCAAGCCGAGGCGGCCCTTGCGCTGCTCTCGTGCGCCCCACGCGACTAACTCTCCACTGTTTATGTGTGGCGTGTCACGTGTAAATATCAGGGTTCGTTTGCCGAATAGGGCTCTAAACCATTCGTTAAGTGCGCGTGTATCTCAGTGTGAATCGCGCCAATGCTTCCGAAATAATAGCTTTGGGTATACTGATGAGACATAATTTAGAATTTAACCTAGAAGAATTGCTTGGCGCGGAAGCAGCCACTACTTACTCGTCGTGCCAACGCAGGTGCTTGCGTTTGTGGTGGCGGCCGCTGCTCTCATTCAGGGCCCCATCCGAGTGGGAGCGATGGTGGTGGTGCTTCTTCACACGGTGAGACGTGTGGTGGTGCTTGCTGTGGCCCTTGCGCTCCTTGCTGGCACGCTTCTCGGCGTCACTCTTCTTGGCGCTCTTCAACGCGTAGACGTACACCTTTGCGCCCCCCGCGATGATGCAATCATTGTCATCACGCTGGTGTGAAGAGTGCCGGCGGCGAATTTGGGTCTCTTGCGCCGTCCAGAATGCCTCCCAGGTAGCAGGAGGAGGGATCTTTGCCGTGCACTCCTCGGGGGCGCTGTCCGAGGAGCTCTCAGAGCCCTCGCAATACTCGTCAAAGTACTTCACGTCCCTAGCTGGAGTAGACGGCAGCGGAGCTTGGGGCGCGTCCGTAGGACCACGCTCGGCTTCACGAGGTGCCTGCTCATCGATCACGCTCGGTGTGGAGTTTGAGTTTGACTCGCAAGTGCTAGTGGTGGGCTCATTGAGCTCTAGCTCGCGCTCATCCTCAGAGTCATGCTCACGATCATGGGGCTGTTCGACCTCGAAACTATGCTCAGAGTCCGAATCCTCAAGCTCGTACGCCTCCTCGGGCTCGGACTGCTGCGTGAAGTCACGAGAAGCCAGTGCGTCCTCGGAATCGCTACCGCTGAGCTCAGACAGCTCGACTGCGTCCTGCTCTTCCTCGCTGGAGCTATCACTCACAACAATGAGCTCCTTCTCCCGCGAGCTCGGTGTCCGGATAGAGCTATCAGACGTATCCGGACGATCATTTACACGCAACACCGCCGTCACGAAACCATCCATTTCATGGTCGTACTCAGAGTCGCGTTCCACATCAGCATTGCCATGCAAAGGTGCCTGAGACTGCGCAGGTGGCTCATCTGCACTTGCACATTCCGGGGAGACTTGTCTAATGGGGGAGGGCTCGTGGCCACGAGTCATCTCGTGCCTGGGTGTTTCCGTACGTACAGGGATGTAAAACGGAGATTGAGTAGCGCGCACACCTTCGTAGAACTCCGGGTCGGAACCCCATACCGGATTCTCGTCGCCGTCTGATAAGGGATCGTCTAGCAACTCTTTCCGCAGCTCCAGGTCCTCACGTTCATCTTCGTTCTCGATTTCAGAAAAATCATCTTTATCGGGACCGTAGTCTGAGCTAGTGTCTTCACTAGTATCCTTCGCGAGCTGCCTCGCACTGAACTCACGTTCGAATGCGTAGTCTGCAACAGTCTCACTCTCTGAGTCGCTTCCGCTATCGGACGTACTCACGCTCTCTACGTCGCTCTTTGAGTCGCCGTGCGCAGAGGCATCGTGCGGCAGCGGGCTCTCAGGCCCTGGCCGCGCCTCCTCTGAGTCTGAGGAGCCCTCCTCGACCGGCACTATATCGAGCGCAGAATCGCAAACACCACTCACAGACGACGGACCGTTGTCGGGTTCGTCCGCCTGAACGACAATATCAGCGTTGAGACCGCTGCAGCAGGAACGATGAGGAGTGGGCGGGTCGTCGTAGCAATCCGAGTCTGAGTCCCAGCCTGCCTCAGCGTTGCTCTGCACCTCCAGTTCCTGATTCACGCGTTCCTCCTCGCTCTCGGAGTCACCGAACTCGTCCGCGTCAACGTCTGAGATGTAATCCTCGTCGTTTTCGCTGTGGTTGCTGAGGTCATGGGAGTCTGCCACGCTGGATAGGCGCTCATCATGCTTCGAGAGGTCCGCGATATCATCGGCGCTGAATTCATCAGAGCCATAGTCCGACACCGAGTCGTTGATGCGCTCGTCGTTCTTTGCAGAGACAAGACTCTCAGCGCCGCGGAGTCCTGTGTCGGTCTCCATGTCGCCCTCGCTCTCGCTCTCGCTCTCCGAAGCCGTCATTCGGTCGCTTGCCGAGTCATCATCGCTAGCGGAGCTTAGCTCGCTTGCCTCGCTTGCCTCGCTTGCCTCGCTCGCATCATCTAGGTCACTGCCGTCGCTCGCCGCGCTAGCCTCGCTGGCGTCGGTGGAAACCTCCTGTGGCAGTGCGTCCTGAAGCTCTGGCCTCTCGCTCACAGAAGTCGCCGGGCTCTGAGCATCGTCCTCCCTAGCCTCGCTGTCCAAGTCGGTCTCGGAATCATGACTCGTGGAGCGCGGAACCTTGTCTTCCGCCTCGCCACCTACCCCGTTGCCTGCGCGTGGCGTCCAGAGCTGCCACAGCGGACGCGGTTTGTCGAGCTCCTCCTCTAGCGATCTGACCGGCACGCGGTCAAGAGGTGCTGCGCTCAAGTGCAGCGCGGCGTCCTCGGACGCCCGGTCCTCGATCACCTGCGTGGACGCCAGGTCCGCGACCAGCTGCTCGTAAACCGTCTGCTCGAGAGCCGTCTGCTCGAGAGCCGTCTGCTCGAGAGCCGTCTGCTCGAGAGCCGTCTGCTCGGCGGCCGCGAAGTCGAGCGCAGCAGAGTCCGGTGCATTATCCTCGCCCGTGGGTGGGTCGTAAATATCGGCGCGCGCCAGCGGTAGCAGCCTGGCTCCGAGATCGGCAAGTGCCGCGGCCGAGCCAAACTCGGCGTCCTCGACGGGTGAAGAGTCGGCCGCGTCCGCATCGCTATCCCAGGCGCTATCCCAGCTTTCGCTGCTGGCATCGGACCTGAACGCGAACGTGCTGTCAAATGGCGCATTCGCGCTGAAGCTGGTGTCATCATTGAGTTCGTTCGCAACGTCGCGAGTGTCGCCGGCGACAGAACCAGCACCAGCAGCTCCGTCGGCACCTCTAGCTGTACTCACGGCAGCATTGGTGGCATCTTCGACAACAGCTGCATCTGATGCAGCCGCGGTAGCGCGGCGTGCCTCAATGGCTCGTAGCGCATGGCGCCATGCTCGCGTCTTTTCGTCGCGCGTTTGCGCACGGTCGAGCTCTGTGTACAGCTCGAGTTTCACCCTTTTGTTCGGAGCAGGCGGCTCGGCGTCCTCACTAGCGGCGCGCTTCTGCGCCTGCGGCGCGGCCGCGGTTCCGCGTAGGACACGCTTCAGCACATTCATTGCAATTCTGTAGGCAATTCAATTGAGCGTGCGGGGTCAATTGCGGCCAGGAAAGGTGCGGGAGGTTGTGGTGTGCTTCGGGCTGCGTGGGCGCGGGCTGCGTCGGGTCTAGCGCTCAAAGGGGGGGGGCAAAGGAGGTGGCGAGGAGCAGCATTTGCCCAAAGCGCTGATAACACTCACAATCTAAGGCAAGGGCATCCGTATATGGGGTTCGGATGTGCTGCCCACAACCCTGGTGCCAATAACGCCATTTGGGCGCCGCGCCCCGCCCTTAGACGCTGCAGCACTGCGCGCACGTATGTCGTTGCTGCCGGTCAGGAAACGCTAATTCGAGGGTTACCGGCCGGCGGGTCCCCCACAATTACACAGTGGCCGCATAACGTTGCCGACCCTGCTTGAGCGTACCCAGTAGCCCGCCGTGGTCATCTGGGGTCGCCTGAGGCTCGCGGAAAACTGCAGGGCAATGAAGGCCATTATGCATGCCAGCGCGCGGGTCCGGCCCGTGGCGCTCATTTGCAGCAAAATGCGCCTGCAGTACAGCAAGCGTGCGTGGCCAGCAGGACCGCCGCCGCTTGCGCCGAGTGTGCTGGGCGCGCGCGGCATTGTCATCCAGCGCCGCTTCTTGCTCGGCGGGTTCTTCCGCATTGCGCGCTCGGGGGCTGCTGTGGCGGCCGGCGCGGCCGCCGGCGGCGCCGCCTATGCGAACCACAAGTTCTCCGAAGCCACTGGCGCCGTGGGCGACCGCATTGACAAGGTCTCGGACTGGATCAGCGGCGTGTGGAACCAGATCGAGCTGCCCGACATGTCGAACGGCCACAGCGCGCAGCCCAGCGGCGCGCAGGACGCGTCGAATGCTGACGGAGCGGCCGGAGGCTCTGGTAGTGGCGGCGCCGGTCGCGACGGCGGTGGCAGTGGCGGCAGCGGCGGCAGTGGCGGCAGCCCGGGGCCCGACGCGTCGGGCGAGGCGCTGGCCGTGAGTGCTGCGCTTTCGGCTGGTGCTGCAGGCGACGATGTGTCAGTGGAAGATGCTGTGAACGACATGGACGACCAGATGATCACGATGACGCGTAAAATGATCGAGATCCGCAACATTCTGCTGCAGATCGACGGTTCGGACCAAGTGCACCTGCCATCGATTGTGGTCATCGGCTCGCAGTCGAGCGGTAAGTCGTCTGTTCTCGAGGCGATCGTTGGCCACGAGTTTTTGCCGAAGGGCTCGAACATGGTCACGCGGCGCCCCATCGAGCTGACGCTCGTGCACACGGACGCCGACAGCGCCAGTGAGTACTGCGAGTTCCCGGCTATGCGCACCGGCCGTATTACGAACTTCCGCGACGTGCAAAAGACGCTAACGGACCTGAACCGCGCCGTGTCGGCCGAGCAGGTCGTGAGCGACGAGCCCATCCAGCTGCAGATCTACTCGCCGCACGTGCCGGACCTGACGCTCATTGATCTGCCCGGATACATCCAGGTCGTTGCTGCGGACCAGCCGCTCGAGCTGAAGACGCGCATTGCCGAGCTGTGCGACAAGTACATCCAGCCACCGAACGTGATTCTTGCCGTGTCAGCCGCCGACGTGGATCTGGCCAACTCGACGGCGCTGCGCGCGTCGCGCCGCGCAGACCCGCGCGGCGAGCGCACGATTGGTGTCATCACAAAGATGGACCTCGTCGACGCCGAGCGCGGCCGCGACACGCTGCTCACGCGCGAGTATCCGCTGCGCATGGGCTACGTCGGCGTTGTTACGCGCGCGCCGCACCAGAGCGTTTCGCTGTTTGGCAGTGCGCCGAACATGACGAAGGCTGTCGCCGAGGGCGAGCAGTCGTTTTTCAGCAACGACGCGTTCCGCGGCGTCGACGTTGGCGTGCTGACGCTGCGCAAGAAGCTCATGCGCGTGCTCGAGAAGAGCATGTCTGCGTCGCTCGAGCCCACCACGCGCGCCATTCGCAAGGAGCTCGAGGAGACGGCGTACACCTTCAAAGTGCAGTATAATGATCGTGTGCTCACGCCGCAGACGTACCTCGCGCAGTGCGCTGACGCGTTTAAGGTCGGGTTCCAGGACATGAGCGCGAACTTTGGGCGCGACGAGGTGCGCGAGCTCATCAAGCGTAACCTGGACCAGAAGGTGCTGGACCTCCTGGCCGAGACGTACTGGAACAAGCCGCCCGGCGTCGACTCGCGCACGCACGACTACTTTGGCGCCGACGCGGCGTCGCCCAACATTGCTGACCTGGCGTCGCCGAAGCCTGACATGCTTGTGTGGCAGAGCAAGCTTGAGCAGATGTCGGCGGCACTGACGAAGTCCGGCGTGGGCCGCGTATCGACTTCGATGCTCGTTGACGCCATCAACGCGCACATGTCGGAGCTTGAGGACGCGTCACCGTTCCGCAATCACCCGCTGGCGCTGCAGGCCGTGAACGATGCGACGGAAAAGATTCTGAACGGCAAGTTCTACGCCACGGCGGACCAGATCGAGAACTCGATCAAGCCGTACAAGTACGAGGTGGACATGGACGCGCGCGAGTGGGCGCAGTCGCGCGAGCACGCAGTCACGCTGCTGAAGGAGGAGCTGCGGCAGTGCACGGCGGCGTACGACTCGCTGGCGCGCGAGATCGGCGCGAAGAAGCTGAACAGCCTCATCAAGTCGCTCGGCTCCGTGCAGCCGGCCGAGAATCTGGACCACTTCAGCTCGTCGCTGCTCACAAAGGCGCGCCTGGCGCTGTTTCTGCGCGAGCGCGCCGAGCTGCTGCGCGCGCGCGCGGCGTTCGTGCGCTCGTCGAAGTGCAAGTCGCGCAAAAGCAAGGCGCTGTGTCCCGAGGTGTTCATGGACGTCGTCGCGAACAAGCTCGCAGCCACGTCGGTGCTCTTCCTGAACTTCGAGCTCCTATCCGACTTCTACTACTCGTTCCCGCGCGCGTTCGACGAGAAGCTGCAGGCCATGAGCGAGGACGAGGTCGAGACGCTGGCCACGCAGGACCCGCAGGTTAAGCGGCACGTCGAGCTGCAGCACCGCAAGGAGCTGCTGCAGCTCGCCCTTACGAAGCTGCAGACAATCACCGAGCTGCGCAACATGGAGTCGCGGCGCTGGTAGCGCCGCGTGAGCGCGAAGCACGGCCATGCGGCGCCGCAGCCGTGCGTTATCGTACGTAGTGTTACATATATTTATTCTCTTCCGCGCAGCCGCAAGCTAATAAGGAGCTACTGAGGAAGTGAGCTACAGCAACGCTTCGCCGGGATGGTTAACGCGAATAATGTGGCCGCAGCAACTGCACACATATTCCCTGGCAAATACCAGCGTGCGCCCGACACGTTGCCGGCATCATGTCGGCCCAAATTGAGCGCGGCCCGGACACAGGCCATGCCTCAGGGCGCGGCGGGGCCATCATTCCTAAAGCAGTCGCGCACTGTTGCGTATCGCCCCTGTGTGGTACGGGTTGGCTACTCGATAATCATTCGGTTGTACGTGGGCAAGGACGAGGGTCTGGGAGCCGCTTCTTAATTACATAGGACAAGGGGTCTGGCGAAAATAACGCAAAACGCAAGCAACGCGCCCCGGCCGCAGTCACAGCGGCGCGATCGATTTAGCAGGCGTCGGTCCGGCCGTTCGTGCTGTCGCGTCCGAACTAGATACCCGCTCGAGTGTACCCGCGCTCGATAGCCCCCGAACCTCCATAACCCCAGAACCACCACAATCGGCTCGCCTACTCCACGGGTCCCACTTGGTGAACAAGGGCCCGACGCTGGCGGCGCAGACGCCGGCCCGGGTACGCAGACGTCCGTGCGAGTCTCTGATCGCCCTGCTGTAGCTGTCGGACGCGGCGCGTCCACAAGCCCGAAACGCGGGCGCGACGGCTCGCCCGCGCCCATGCCCAGCGCCAGCACGGCGTCCAGTGGGCCATCACGGCCGGCCAGCCCGCAGCGACTCGGCTCGCTGGCCGCGTCGCTCGGAATCGGTGGATGGCCGCACGGCGACGCGGCGCTCGAGGAGGCCCTGCGCGTGCGCGCCGAGCAGGAGCGCACGCGGCAGGAGCAGTACCGCCTCGAGAGCCGGCAGAAGGTGCTGGACATCTTAAACATGGCCATGCACCTCGGCATTCCCGGCCCAGCCGTGCCGATGCTCTTCGCCGGCAACGAGGACATGGCCGCTGCGCACACGGCGCGCCTGGCCACCGCGTCGCAGGCGCAGAACGCGGCGGCCGCAGCGCACCACGCGGCATTGCAAGCCGCAGCATTGACGCCAAGCAACCAGGGCGGCGGCGGTAACGCCACCGCCTTGTCTTCGCATGGGCCGTTCCGGTTTGGCCAGCCGGGCGTCCCCACATACCACTTGCAGCCGCCGTTCCAGGCGTCCGCGCAGCCGTCGCTCCCGCCACAGCATACTGCGCAGGGCCATGCGCCAATGCAGGGCCACGCGCCAATGCAGGGTCAGCCGCCAGCACAGGGTCAGCCGCCAGTACAGGGTCAGCCGCAAGTACAGGGTCAGCCGCAAGTACAGGGTCAGCCGCCAGTGCAGGGTCAGCCACAGGCGCCAGCACAGGGTCAGCCGCCAGTGCCGGGTCAGCTGCCGGCACAAGCACAGCCGCTGCTGCCACAGCAGGCATTGCAGAGCCAGCCGAGCCGACCACCGGCACAGGGCCAGCAGCAGGGCCAGATACCTAGCCAGCCGCTGGGCCACCCGGGTCCCCTGCGTAGCCCCGTCACGCCGGCACGGTCCGGCAGCATGGACCGCTCGGGAACCGCGGGCCTCGGCGCTGCGCGCGCGAACGGGAGGGGCAGCCCTATGCAGCAACAGCTGCAGCCGGCGTTCACGCAGGGCCAACCGAATAGTCACTCGCGCTTCGACGTGCTGAGCTTCGACCGTCCGCAGGAGACGCCCGACCGCTTCCGCCTTGGACACCGCGCCACGGCGTCTGCCGCGCCGGTGTACGCAAACGAGAGCCCGCGCGCCATGCCACCACTTCCCGTGTCGAACCAGTCCAGCCCGGGCCAAGCCGCCCCGGGTCAGACGCCCCTCTCGTCGAGCCCTTATTACCCGTCGCAGCTGGCCGTGCCGCCGCAGCTTGTTCTAGCGCCGGGCATGACACCACCGCAGCCGCAGATGTCCCCGCCGTTCGCGGGCCACGCTGGCTCGCCACTGCAGGGCGTGCCGCCGCAGCGACAGGTCCCCGTGATGGCCGTGACGCCGGCGCGGCCGCCGCCCGTGCGCGGCCGCGGCCACGCCGCGTCCTCGTCGGACCTGCAGATCCACCAGTGGAAACCAAAACAGTTGAACCGCGACAACCGCTGGAAGGTTGTGACGAGCCCATTCGCGGCACGGCCGAAGGATAAAAGTGACGAGCACGGCGGACCGCCGCCATCCAAAATTCAGGCGCACGCGTCGGAGCCGCCGGCCCCGGCCGAAACGCCGGCGGCGTCGCCGCCACCGCGCCCGCCGTCTGCGTCCTCGAGCGCATCCGTTGTCGCAGCGCAAAATAGCAAGCGGCGTAGCATGGGCCATGTGCGCAGCCGCTCCTCCGTCTCGGTTCACGCCCAGCAAACATCGCATCCAGCTTCGCCTGGCCCTGCGTCTCGCCATGACGAGGGCGTGGCCGTGCTGGCGAACCTCGCCTCCGAGCAAAATAAAATCGGTTACGAAAATATTAAGTCCGAGCCCTCCGAGTCGCCAACCCGCGGTGATAACGACCCGGGGCGGCATCAGCGTCTGCCGTCGCTGCTGAGCTACCTCGAATCCCAGGCGAAGCATATGCCCGCCCCGCCGCAGGCGCAGCAGGACCAGCCGCCCTCGGGGGCCGGCAGCCCGCGCGGTCCACAGACATGATTCAGCATCCGCCTACAATTTAACATAGACATCCTGGTACCGCATTGTATTCTCTGAGCTTATTTGACCTACCGCCGCGGCGAAACTCTCTTCTCGCGCAATTCTCGCATCTTTGGTGACGCGCACGCCGCCCTCTCCTATAGGCGAGTGCTTGGCCCTGCCAGCTTGCGTGGCTCTTACGCAGTCGAGCCCTGTTGCCGGGCGATGCCTCATGAAGTGTATGCTCCGTATACTCAACTCAGCATTCTTGCACTGTGTGTGTTATACGTAAATCTGAGACCGTGTTAATAACTGGCCAGCGATGGCCCAACTGGAATCCGTGATAGTTTAATGGTTAGAATTTCCGCCTGTCATTACTCAGTAGTCACAGGCCGCGGGAGATCGGAGTTCGATTCTCCGTCACGGAGACTTTTTTGCTCTTTTTTCTACGAAGTAAGAGGTTTAGCCGTCTTTTTTGTCAGAGCGCTACCGCAGGTGTGCATTCTGAGCCAGGTTCTATTTATACTAGTCGGCCGAATAACCGGCGGGCAACCTCGATCGGCAGCTCACAAGCTCACAATAACGCATCGCGCGACTCTTTCGTCCCCGCTTGTTTGGTTGGTGGTTGAAATGCGTACTAAAAACGCAATGGGATGTGTTTTATGTATTGCTAGGATCCGTTATTCCATTGCACTTCTAATATAGGTTTTGCTGAGTTGGCATCCTCTTTTTAATTACGTTGACTATTTAAGATCCATATGTGTGTTAGAGCCGGGGCTCGCTTGAAGACGCTTCGTCTCCTTCTGTTTTCTCGTTTTTTTTTTTGTTTGTTTGTTGGGAAGATCCAACAAGGTAAAGCCAGAAGGCCCCACCTAAGTATGTATTGCATCTACTCACACAGATAATTTCGGTTCGGGACATGAAGAGATATATTATGCATTACATAGCCGTGTCAACTCGAATACAGGGTAGGGTAGGGGGGTCGCGGCGTAAACAGAACCCACAGGACGGGGTGCGACAATACTGTTGGAAGGGACATGCAGATTCTCACAGATGAATGATCTGAAGATGGGGCCAGATCCGCCAACATGACCATCTGTTGGTTCTCGGAGTACATGCTCAAGGGCGCGAAGTTTCATACACATCAATACGACTTTCTTTACGATACGTCGTGATCACCCGAAGGGTTAGTTGCCTATTGCAACGCAAACCCGAGCGCTCTGGTACCATCGACTACGAATACCTGATGCCCCATTTGGACGGCCTAACTCTGCTCAATTCGGCTGCTGCTACTAACTAACTGGTACCGTCAATCCTTCGTCATGCTCTCCGACAATCGTCTTTAGGGTTATGCGTTACCCGCAGTAGGGTAAGTGATCTAAAAATTACTCGCGAGAAGTATCACGACCAGGGTCTGTTTACCATTCTTGTGCTTGAAACCATGAGGCTACCAGCGGTTGTGTACAGTCTGGTGCTCGGCGCCGTTGTCGCCGAAAATGTATGGCTTTATTCAGAATCAGCGAATCTCGTCGCTGGCGACAAAGCACTCAAATGCCTACAGGACGGGAACGAAATGTGTGACATATACCTCAGTAACGACTTTCTAGTCAACACTTCCCTAGAGGATGGGAAAATCGCGCTCACTATTAACGACTCCTCAAAGACATACACGTTGGGCGCAATGAACGGTAACCTTGTGGCTGCGGCTGATAGTACTGTTCTCGACACTGTCGCAACTGTCGAGGACGGTTACCTTTCCATCAACGGCAGCAGTTCCGTTTTCTATGCTTGCGAGATAGGTGTTTATTACAACCACCGCCCACGCGCTTGGTACCCGGTCGGCGTCATGGGTAAAAATGAGGCAGAAGATGACATCCTTGCCGCCTGCGAGATGATTGAACTGGTCGCAGACACAGAAAAGCCACAGCTTGATGCTGGGTTTCAAATTCCCAACGGACAGGTCCCCGACTCCTTGGCTATCACCAGTAGTCCGGTTTTCTACATGCCAAGTACCACAGGATCGCTCGACTTCCCAGAATCGACCGGAACAGACGCGCTTACGAACACTAATTACGCATACACAGCGTACTCGGGATCAGACTCGTGGGGGTCTTATGCACCGAGCACAACACAATATGCTGCATCGCTGAGCTCTCTAAACACAGCGGCAGTTGCGCCGGAAACGTCAACAGCAAGTCCTTCAGTCTCTTCATCGCGAGTCTATTCAGGGGTTCGAACACCCGCAGCATCATCGGCCCATTTGACATCAACGTCGGCTGCTCCTCCAGCCTCTTCATTGTCCCTACAAGCATCTACAGCCTCCTCGACTCACTCGACGTCGTCGACTCCTCGATCGGGCTCCCGTACAACTGCCTCGACCGCATCTGTTTCATCAGCGTCGCCGACTCGACGCGTAGCAAGTGCATCTGCGTCGGCCAGATCGTCAGTCAACGTCGCGACAAATCTGCAGGTCGGGGCACTCGCGGCTCTCGCTGCTGCTCTGGTCCATTTAATATAAAATGGTTGCATGCGCACAAAGCCTCTATTGGTGCAGAGTCGTCACTCTTTGAAACGTGACACTGAATTGGCTATAATTATTGCAGCCTGCAGAGCAACAGGGAGTAGCACACGTGTAGGTGCACCACACAGTTACAATAGCCAGTATGTATCGTGCAGCAGGGCATTCTCAGATCTGGCTAATTAGAAGCAGTAAACTCACTCGTACACACAATGCGGGATCGCACGTATCACACGGCAAAGCAGATTGATAGCTGTACATATATTAATCTATAGCGCAGCCTAGGGTGTGTATTGCAGACAGGTTCACACAGCCGCAATAGCCAAGCGATTGGACTCAAGTACCTTTAAATTTCGTGAGGGGTCTAGCTACTTTCTATTCCAGTTCGGTAGCCATTCAAACGCTGGAATTTCGCGCAGCACTAAAGTGGATCATGAGTCAAGTTTATCATGCTTGCAGGTGCATACACACAGTCAACCCTCGACACAGCATGTCACGATGCACAACATTAGAAAGCGCTTTCCGAGACTGCAGTCAGGCGACAATGAGACCGATCCGACTCGTTGAATGAGGGCTCGCGAGTGAAGTTAAATGAGCAACGTCATGGTGGGACTCATCTTCACCGCTCCACCATGAGGGCGCGCCCCACTTACGGCTCTAGAAATACAAATAAAAAAAGAAACACATCAAGCGACTGTGTACTACGAATTCGATGCCAAAGAAACTAAGCACCTAAGCATTGTCTGCTTTTCGGTAAGCGGACTATTTGCCCCACACAAAGCAGATGAAATCATATTGCATATCTGTGCTGATACTACCCGTACCCAGGAAGAAGCGAATACATTGGTCTAATACAGAGAGGCCCTCGAAATGAGCAGCTCTAAACAAGTATAATAGAAAATACTGCCAGCAAAGGCGTAAAACTAGGTTTTATCTGGAGCTATAAAAATGTTACGAGCCCCATAGCCGCTCCGCTAGTTCCTGGGGTGTTCGACCTTGCCGCGCATTGACCCCGCTCGCGGGAGACCGGAAGACAAGCATGAGCGCCAAGCATATTTTGAGGCTAGTATTGTGCGCTATATAGCAAGCACCAAACATGCGACCATGTGGTTATTTTGGAGGTAAAAGAAAAGAATGGATTTGACTGCCGTTTTCCTTATGGCCGCACCTTTTGCGGCCGTTGCAAGCGCGCTCTCTTTCGTCGGGACAGTTACTCTAGTAACGGAGTCTTCAAATCCAGAATTGAATGATAAGGGTATTGGGCACCTGAACTGGAACAGAGACCAGTACTACGAGTATATTATGAGTGCCTACCAGCAAAAGAGCACCTTCCATCTCTACGACACGGGTGCAGTTTGTCTAGAAGAAGAGGTCTTCTGTCTAGGAGTATATGGCCATACTGCAATCGATAATCAGCGGGGGCCACTCGACGTTCAGGTCCTTTTAAAAGACAACTACCTCACAGTGAACGGCTCCAGTGGCGTGCTTTATGCTTGCAATCCCGCCCCATTATTCGATCGCGAGAATGGTTACACTGGAATCGGCGTATACATGGAGGGCGAGGATGTGCCTGATACATGCGAGCCGATTAAGATTAAGGGCGTCAATGGTGCGGGGTCTGCATCATTGGCATCGGTTCCAGTGTCTGCACCTCGATCTAGTAAGGCAGCCGAAGCAGACGCGTCTGAAGACGGTACCCATACTTCTGATAACGTCAGAGCTGCTGAAACATCTCGCGCCGCTGGAACTGCGGAAAGTAGCGGACATTCCGAGGGAACTGCAGCTGGCACTGCTGCTGCGGAAACGAGGGCACCTGTCCAGGGAACTACAGTGGCTATTCCCAATACTCTTCCATCCACATCAAGCCCGATGCTTAGAACCACTGTAGTACCTGTACAGCCCACAGCGGCACAATCCAGTGCAGAAGCGGATATGACCAAATGGACTACTATCGAGTGCCCCAGCGCCACTACTTTTGCCTATGGGAGCCGAGTGGTCACTGTATCATCGGCTACGACGCTCACGATCGAAGACTGCAGCTGCACGGCGAAACCTGTTATCCCAAATGCCCCCGACACATCAGGACCGGCCATAGGCGCACCTAGTGCAAGTGCACCAGCCCTCAACGATGCGCCGCGATTGAAAGTAAGTATGCTTCAGGCGTTAGGTGCGCTCGGAATCATTATTCTTTAAAGCTCCCCACTGCGAGTGGCGTTTCTGAATCGTAGTGGGATGAAATAAATTCCCCATCAGCCGGGCCGGCCACATTTCGGGGCAATTTGTGCTAGGGTCAAACGACAGGCGAGCCGACCGATTACGGCCGTGTTGTCGGAATGTGGCGCCAAGAACATCGCTCAAACTCGTAGTAACTCATCGTCTATATCGAGTCAAGCGCAATAGCGATACAACATTAAATTTCAGTCGTTCCATTTCCTTCAAGTTTTACCTCCAACACTCGTGCTAAAAATACCCCGCCCCGTGTATACTCGCTGCGCGACATTCTCGAGGCCTGCCAGGCCATATGCACCTAAGTTACGAGGGTAAGGGCACCACCGGTCTGGCTCGCTCAAGTCCCCTCTCGCCACGCGGTTTTGATCTTGTAAAGAAGAATAGGACTATCTATTACAACTGTAAAGAACCACCAAAGTCCATTATTACAAGACGTACAAACTCGTGGCAACCTAATCGGCCCATCTGGGCAGGTCGGAACGCCAAGCAAATCTTCGAGTCGGGTCTCGCTTAACACATGCCGTACGTATGCATGTGTGCGCTTACACATGACGTCATAAGCACATCGACGAATAACAAACCCCAAAGGCCGCTTAAAGGACCCAATGCACCAGCAGTCGCTAACAGCCTATCCATACATGAAAGGTAGTTGAGACGAAGACCGCTGATACTTTTAAACACAAAATAAGCGTAATATTTCCTAACAAGCCCGCCCCCACAGAGCCGCAACCTGCGAGTACTTGCAAGACGCGCGTCTAGGGTTATACGTTTAGCTCGATTCGGCATCAATCTAAATATAGCCGTTCCAAAAAAACATATAAGTAGGTAGCCGAACCTCCCAAGGCTGTCAACAAGAAACTTGCAATGAAGTTCTCGACTCTGACTCTTTCTCTGCTCTCAGCTGCCACTGCTTCGGCCGACGTCGTCACCCTGATCACGGAGTCCTCAAACTCTGAAACTACCGGCAAGGGACTTCAGTTCCTCCACGAGGGTGCTGGCTTCAACTACGCATTCCTCAACGATAACACCACGGCTACCTATAATGTCAACGGTGACAACGTCACTCAGTACCTGAACTATCCTATACTTTACCCCCTGGGTGAGTGGGAAGGTCTCCTCATCTCTTCGCTTGGTGCGCCCTTCGGTGTCGGAGCGTCGGTCAATGACGGATACCTCACTGTGAACGGCTCGAACAGCGTGTTCTATGCCTGCAAACCGGGCACCATCAAGGACGCATACCAGTACGGGCAGCACATGTACACCGTCGCCATTTATCCCGAGGGGCAGGGGCATGCTGGTTGCTCGCCGATCAAGATTAAGGCGGACCCTGCCTCTGGATCGGCCGCTTCGTCTTCGTCCGCTGCGCCCTCGTCCGCGGCACCCGCGTCATCCTCGGCTCTGCCTACTTCGGCTCCTGTCGCCGCGAAGCAGACGTCGGGACACTTCAACGCCACGGTGACGACCGAGACTACGAAGTACACCACGATTGAGTGCTCGACTCCGACGACGTTCGCCTACGGCAACAGCACCTACACCGTGTCGTCGGCCACAACACTCACTGTGGAGGACTGCAGCTGCACGGCTGGACCGTCCGCCCCAGTTGCCAGCGCCAGCGCCACCGCGTCGGCGCCCCCCGCCGTGAACGGTGCCTCTGGCCTGCGTATCAGCGCTGTCGGTGCTCTTGCCGCTGCGGGCCTCTTCTTTTTGTAAGCCACTGACTCCACCATACTCTGGTAGAGAGGCATCGCTGTAATTTTAGCAGAATACCTACTCCCCTTCACTCCTGCATGTAGTAAATGATTGAATTTGTATTGACCTGCTTTTTCCTGCTGGTCTGCTGTACCACGCGAGGTCTGCCGTACCGCTGTGTTTTGATCCTAGCTGCGAGCCAAAATCTGTAACTTGCACAATGATTGCCTCGATGCAGAGACGCAGCTAGTCGCTGCGCTGACAGCTGGTTTAAGAGGTATAATGGGCAGTGTTACTGTTTACTCCCTTAGTACCGAGTCCGCTCAATAGACTCTGAACAGTGCGGCGGCGGGATACATTTGCGAGCTAGCTGGCACGCAGGTACATAAACCATGCTAAATGGCCTCTAACTGTGACGTGCATAAGCCTTTAGCTGCTAGTTATATTTAAGACAACCCGTGTGCTGTAATAACGGTGACAATGGCTATGCTCCCTAGCGCATACGATTGGCCTTCCTTTCGCGTTTCAACACTTCTTTCTTTTTCGTTATGCCGCAAAAGGTCGTCAACTGTTCCGCAGTATGCTATGCTTCAACGTGTTGTGCCGATTCAAATCAAATGTATATTATTATTAAAATGATTCAGCGCTAAGACAAAGGATTAAATTTATGCTCAAAAATGTCTAGTTAGATTAGTCCATCTCCTCAGCGGCAGAAGTCTTGTTCGCAATGACGAAGCGCGAGATGCCGGACTCGTCAGTCTCGTGCTCAATTGCGAGACGCGACAGACGGGCGATGAGGTTCTCAAGCTTGGCGTCAGCCTGCGAGCGGTTCTGGCGACCGACGTTGACCAGCCAAGGAGCACGGTTCAGCACGAACGCGAACACAGCAATCACAATGGTGATCAGGATCGAGTACATCCAGACAACAATGACGGTGACGACCGAAGTCCAGCCATCAGCAGTCTCGTCGTACAGGTCACGCGGGTTCGTGTCGTACGTGGAGCCAGGGCCAGAGAGCCAACCAAACAGGCAGAAGATGGTAGAAATAACATCGACACCAAGAATGGCGAACACAAGCTCCCAACTGGGCTTAGTCTGGCCACCACGGGTGACGAAGATAAGCCAGTTCTCAGTAAGCGAGATCTCAAGGAAGAGGACCTCCTGGATGGAGCCGTAGTTCTCGATGATACCACCGTTGGGCAGGTACATGGTAGCACGCATCACCCAAGTGCCAAGAGCAAGCAGGAGACCAAGGATGGAGGAGATGATCCAGATCTTGGGCAGCTGCCACTCGACGGGCCGCGGCTCGTAGTGAGCGTTGTCGTAGGCAATGGCAATGGTGGCAAGATCAGCGAACAGGGCAAGGAACACAACCAACTCGACACGGAGCGTCTCGTTGATGATGATCATGCCGGTGACGAGGTAGATCTCGAGATGCAGACACAGAGCAATACGGTACTGGATGTAAGCCTTCATACGCTGGAAAATCTGGCGAGCGACCTTGATAGAGTCGACGATCGTAGACAGACCAGGGGCGATGAACACAATGTCGGCAGCAGCCTGGGCAGCCTCGGTGGCACCCTCGACGGCAATACCGCAGTCGGACTTCTTCAGAGACGGGGCGTCGTTGACACCGTCACCAGTCATGGCGGTAAGGTGGCCACGCTCCTGCAGCATCTCAACAACCTGGTACTTGTGCTCGGGGAAAACCTCAGCGAAACCGTCAGCCTTCTCAACAAGGTCGTGCTGCAGCGCACCAGTAAGACCACCGTTCACGAGCTTGTCAGAGTTGTACACCTTGGTACCAAGGGCCAGCATCTTACAGGTCTCCTTGGCAATAGCAATGGCGTCACCAGTAAGCATCTTGACGGACAGACCAAGGTGCTGAGCCTCAATGATGGTCTGTGCGGTATCATCACGGGGAGGGTCGAACAGAGAGATCATACCGAGCAGCTGCCAGTCCTCGTCGCCCTTCTTCACGGCAACACCGAGGGTACGGAAACCACGCGACGCGAACTCACGAGACTTCTCACGGTAGAGCTCAGCAGCCTCCGGGGAGCAGTTCGAAAGACGCAGGATAGCGTTGGGAGCACCCTTGGCGCACGTGTAAGTCTCGCCATTAAGCTCGCAGACGGAGGTAATACGCTTCGAGACGGGGTCGAAGGGCGTGAACTGGATCGTGCGCCAGCCCTGCTGCATGATGTCGAGGGCCTTGGGGTAGCGCTTCAGCGTAAGGATGGTGATCTTGTCAATGGGGTCGTTCTTCAGAGCCTTCAGGTTGTGCGTCGAAGCGAGCGCAGCGACAGCCATCATCCAGTTGGCATCAACACCCTCAGAGACGAAAGGCTCACGGATCGACAGCTTGTTGGCAGTCAGAGTACCGGTCTTGTCAGAGCACAGAATGTCGACACCAGCAAGCGACTCAATGGCCGTGAGCTTCTGCACAATAGCCTTACGGTCGGCAAGGTAAGCAGCACCGACAGCCAGCGTCGTAGTGGTAACAACGGGCAGACCGACAGGCACACCAACAATGAGAAGAATAAGCACGTAGTGCAGCAGGTTGTTCGACGAGTGCTCAGGCGTAGCAATCTTCAAGTGACGGAAGAAGGCACCAATCCACGAGGCCAGAATCCAGGCAACGACAAGCACCAGAAGCGAAGTTCCGATAGAGTCCATAACGGCCTTGAAGTGACCCTGGTCCTGGGCACCCTGAACCATCGATGCAGTCTTACCGACGAACGTGCCAGTACCCGTACCAGTGATGACGACGTAAGCCTTACCGCGCTTGGCACCAGTCGTGTAGTAGATGTAGTCAGCCATGTACTTGTCAACAGCCAGCGACTCACCAGTCATGGACGACTGGTCAACAGCAAGGATGGGGTGGCCGTTCTTGCGACCGTGATCGCCCTCCTCGTCATCGTCGTCACCCTCGTGCGCAGCGGCAGACAGGTCAGAGTTGATGTAGTCAAGGTACTCGGCGTAGCCCTGCGGGTTGTCGTAGTCGCAGATGATGCGGCCGTCACCAGGGATGACGGTACCCTCCTCAACAACAGCAATGTCACCAGGAACGACCTCACGAGCGGCGATAACCTGCTCGTGGCCCTCACGAACGATAGTAGCCTTCATAGCAATGTCGGCCTTGAGCGAAGCAACGACATCAGCAGCCTTGGACTCCTGGTACCAACCGACGAAAGCGTTAAGCATCAGAATACCAATGATGACACCGAAATCAACCCAGTCACGGAGACCGGCGGCAAACATGACACCAACCTCCATAACGTACAGAATAGGGCCACGGAAGTAGCTCAGGAACTGCACGAAGAAGTTAACGTGGTCACTGGAAAGCTCGTTCCAGCCGGCCTTCTTGCGGCGCTGCTCGGCCTCGGAGTTGCTGAGACCCGTCTTCATGTCGGTCGTCAGCCACGAGTCAGGCACCTCGAAGTGGCCGCCCTCCTTCTTCTTAGCCCAGAACTTCCACTTGGGCGGGGCCTTCTCTTCACCGGCTTCCTCTTCATTAGTCTCCTCTTCCTGACCAGTCTCCCGGTAGGTAGCAACGAAGCGCACCAGAGCGGCGTACTCGTCGAGGTTATCGGCGGGAGCTTCCTGTAGCTTAGTCTCCTCCTCAGACATCTTGTTGGAAGAAGGAAGGGGTATTAAGGTGGACTTCTTGCAACAAGAGTTGGAGAGGAAAAATCCGAGGTCGTTCCAGGGCCGTAATCATTTATAACTGGTTGAACAGAGGTTACCTAATTGTATATTTGTAATCGCGTGGGCTGCAGGGTTCCTTCAAAAAAACAAAGTTCGGCCAACTCCGGCGATACGTATGCGACCATAACAAATAAACAGGGTCGATGGTCTGTGAGCAGATTTTCACCGCCGATAACCCGCATACCGGCCTATGATGGAAGAGATGGGTTCCTACAGACTATTTAAACAGGATTAAATTATATGAGGCCCGCTGGCCCGTTTTGGGGATTGTATACATTGCTCTTGTTTGGGATTTTCGCCAGGGCGTCCCTGCAATTTTGTTGCCTACCTGCATCATAGTGGGGCAAGGGTATGCGGCTGCAAAAGTGACCGACGTTAGAGGGCTGGTCGGACCGGGCGTCGTCGAATAGGGCATCAGAATCGGAACGCCTTATCACGGGTCCGCGCTTAGTAGCGTCGCCTGATAGGGTCGTTCAGACGTGTGGTTTCACGGAGCTCGATGTGTCAGCACAGACCGAATGCGGCTATATACAAACAGCCACCGCGGGAGAACATACAGCGTCCTGTGGTGGTAGTCGCCGAGATGACCGTGTCCGTAGGCTCCGGTCCAGCCGCCGATCGATCGGTACATAGCCGATCTAGACAGCCGAGGGAAAGATGCATTTGCTAAATATTGAACGTAATTGAAGATGCTATACAAAATCATAGAAGAAAAGATAGAATCCGGCGAACCGCCGGGGCCCCGGCCGTTGGGGGCAAGGTTCGCGGTTGGCCATTTCTTGGCGCGCTGCCGACGGTGAAGATTTTGGTGCGACAGGTTCCCCTGTTCGGCGACTATTGTGAAGTAAGCGCATAGAAACCCTAGGGGTGCAGATGCCCTTGGGACATAACAACTTGATAATTGGCTCACATTGTAACGCACTTATCAGGGCGAGGGTACACTTGGTTGAGGAAAAATTAGCAGCGATTGGTCGGCGCTCTGCTTATGGAGACAGATCGCCGGATAAACAAAGCGACCTCAAGCGGCGGGGGTGAGGAGAAATAGCAATGGGTCATACACAGAGGAGATTTAGTCATGCCCCTGCCGCCCACTGCAGTCGCCCCGTAGCGTAGCTATGTAGGTACTAGTGTGTGGGCCAGGTGTCGCGCCCGCTGCCCGCCGAGCGCTCGTTCCTGCAGGTCTTTCTATGTAAGGGCCCTGATTTTCTGCGTAACTGAAAAAACGAACTTAAGCTTTGTGAGTATATACGGGTAATGTACCTAAAGAAAATACCTCGAGATCATGAGCAAGCTCACCAAGTAAACCACTCCCTTTGTAGGTAGTCACTCTAGGCGCACTTTTGAATCACAGTAGCAATGAGAAAGGCTGCTAAAGGATCTTCGATACGCCGTCGTTTTCCTGGAAAAGAAAACGATTTTATGTTGTTGTTGCTCCTAGTAGTACCGCTGAAAGGATCATGTGATTTCGCACGGGTGCGATATTTGTCGGCCCGCGCCCTATGGTTGTTCCGGAAGCATTACGCTATACACCCTAGCCCACCGTCCCTGACTTCTCGGGTGCATGCAGCCTCGGCGTGCGACGTTTTAAGCGGCTGGCCGATTGGACGGTGGTGACGCGCGCTTGACAAGATGGGTTGCCGTCATGCAGGCGACATGTAGGGTAGTGGTATTCAAAAAAAAAATTAGTACGTCGAGCCGCTCGTGTGGACTCGAAATCGATTGCCGGTTGATCGTTTTGACGTCGCGACAACACACTGACGTCGCGATGGGTGTAAAATTGAGCAATGGTTATGAAAGTTATTTAGCTGAAGCCCGGCAATGTCAGGCAATGAATGGTATTGTGAATTCGAGTCGTATCTAATAGTACAAATGTTTGCTAGTTTCGTCGCAGAGGCGTCTAACGAGCGACCAAGAATACAGCAGGGTCAAATAGAGTCCGGCCCTCATGGTGAGGACTTAAGAGATGTTGTTGGCCCGCTGATTTCAGGCAGGTCCAGTAATAATTTAATGTTTTCGAGCTGTTCGGCACGCCTCTCGTCGTCACTTACGACGCTTGAGAGTGCTCGCTTGCGCTCCTGAATCTTGAGCATGCGCTCTTCAATAGACCCCTCTATGATGAATCGAGTGACCTTTACGGCATCCGTTTGGCCCATGCGATGAATGCGGTCTATAGCCTGTGATTCTACGGCGTAACTCCACCAAGGGTCCATGAGATAGGCGTGTTTTGCCACAACCAAGTTCAAGCCTACGCCGCCAGCCTTCAGACTCAGCAGAAATACAGCATTAACGCGAGCCTCGGACTTGAACCCGTCGACTGCTGCCGCTCGCTGCATTTGGGACATTGAGCCGTCGAATCTATACACGGGGAACCCGGACTCCTCAAGGTTAGTTTGGATAATGTCGAGAAACGTCGTGAACTGCGAGAAAACAACGGCTTTTCCGACGCCCTGCGCCGATGCCTGACGCAGGTCAGCCACTAGGGCTCGTATTTTAGAGCTTTGCATGCCCATGTTAAGCGGCTGTAGCCGCTTAGCTTCACGATTCAACACGAAGATGCGGGCCATATTGATGGGTGCTCGGCAGATATGGCACACTGGGTCATCACCGCGCCGCTTCAGGTGGTCAATGTGGCACATGAGACAGTCGCGGCACGCGGTGTGCAGACACTCTAGAATCACAGGCTCTGTTTGCGTTTCGCTACAGATGACGCACTCTTCCTCCTCAATGGGCCTGTCCAGCAGGGCCTTGAGGGTATCCAGCGTGTAGTCGACGCTCGGTGTGGCGGCAAACTTCGCAAGCAAAGACTCTGCATCGGCCGTGAGATCCAGACGTAAGTCTGCTGCATCCCCATCCTCGCGCTTGATTCGCTTGGCACTCGATGCACCGGGCGCGGGGGCGGCCGAGGCCGCGTCGTTCGGCTCCTCAGGCACAGCGTGAGTACCGCTCTTGAGCAGCAGGGGGTGGCAACAAACCTGCCGCAGCCTGAGCAGCAAGGCAAGAATGGCGCTGTACTTCGTGCTGGCCGTGCCCTCCAGCACCTTATCCTGCACGGATTCGCGAATCTGGGCATAGAGGTGCGAGTAGAGAGTATGTTCGTCCGGAGAAAAAGGGATGCGTTTTACTTCGACAATTTTGGACGGCAACTCGACCAACGGGCGCCCCGAAACAGGGTCCGTCATGCCTTTCGTGCGCCGCAAACAGATGGGAGACACCACGGCCTGCACAGTGTTCATAGCCCGTTCGCGCGTTTCCTGCTTCTCAAACTGCTCTGTGATGAAGGCGCGCCAAAAAATAAAGTTGTCCCAGGGCTCGACTCCGATGAACCGCACGAGACTATAAAGATCCTCGAGCCTGTTCACTACGGGTGTACCCGTGAGCACCCAGCGGCGCTGGCCATTCAAGTCGAAGCAAGCCTTCGCGGTTTGAGTCGAGCGGTTCTTGATGGTGTGTGCCTCGTCCAGAATGATGCGATCAAACTCGTGGTCGAACAGAGTCCCGCGGAATAGGTGCCGCTGCTTGTGCTCCGAAATGACCATACCGTAGCTTGTGACAATGACCTTGCGCTTGGGCACCTTAGCGTCGAGAAACATAGACAGGTTGTCTCGAGATTGCGAAGCCCCAGCGCCATAATAAAC
Organism: Entelexis sorbosivorans; assembly: GCA_030555795.1. Taxonomy (NCBI): domain Eukaryota; kingdom Fungi; phylum Ascomycota; class Dipodascomycetes; order Dipodascales; family Trichomonascaceae; genus Entelexis; species Entelexis sorbosivorans. Next base: position 4,046 of record JANIVK010000052.1, on the reverse strand, counting down.
AAGACAACCACAACTCTTTGGCGATGAGGAGGCCTTCTGAATCTCGCTTTCCCATTGCGAGAGGAGCGACATGGGGGCGACGACGAGCGTCGTATGACCGCGCACCTCGTTAAGACCTGAGTGAACGAGTGCCAGCATGGATATAGTCTTGCCGAGACCCATCTCGTCGGCAAGGATGCCACCGCGGCTCTTTGTTTCCAGCGTAGGCCTGTGTAGGCTCAGCTCGCCGCTGTTCAGGTTAGCCCAAAACGAGTCGCCATTCGGCCAGGATAGCTGCGTCCACAGCGGGTGCGTTTCACTCAGATCGGGATTCGCACTGCCCTCGGCCATGCCGGCGTTTTCGCGCTGCAACATCCAGGCCAGGCCGCGCTTCTGGTAGGCAAACAGGTCCAGTGCGAACGACGGCTCTGGGTCTTTTTCACCCAAGCCCACGTTCTTGGCCGCGGAGTCTGTAGTGCGGTAAAACAGGTCGAGCTGGTCTTGGCTGAGCTCGCGACCCTCCTCGCCATCAGCGGCGCGCGCGGCTGAACTCGAGTTCATATCGCTCAAAGCCTGGTTCATGTCGGCGGACGAGTCCGTGAGCCCGAGACGATTGAACAGGTTCACTAGCGCAGCTTGCCTCAAGCGGATAAGGCGCTCCTCCTGTGTTTCGCGCGACTCGTCAACAACACCCTTTTTCTTCTTGGGCCTATGCTCGAGGTCGACGCCAAAACTCGAGGATGACGTGAACGCGGCCGGAGTTAGGTAGCAGTCCATCTGAACATATATGGTCGAGCCTAGGCGCAAGTATGTGTCGGCAAAAATGACTGTCGCCTCGAACGCGCACATGCCGGAGTCGATAAGCACGGACATGAATCGCGCGTCCTCCTCTCTGGACCGTGCGAAGTCGAGGCCCTCGCTCGTGTACAGCCGCACAATATTATCATCTCGCTGCTTCGAAGCTGCCGACGCGGACGTCGTCGACGCCGCAGCAATGCGGCCGACGCGCAGCACCTCTCCGTACTTCGCGAAGTTGCGGCCCGATCGTGTACACCACGCATCGCACTGAAAGCTGCCAATTAGCCTCCGGTTTCCGACCCACTCAGTAGCCGTACCCGGCTCGGCAACAGGCGAGACGGCATTGCGCGGCGGCGCTGTGGCCGCGGGCTCGGGTTCGGCGCCCTCGCTCGTGGAGCCGCCAAGGGCTGGTGGTTCCGGCGTACTCTCAGACTCGGAGTTAGCCGGTACGTGGCTTTCCGTAGTCTCCGGCACGCCGTGCTCAAAAAACGACTCAATGGCCTCGCGAAAGTTGCGCTCGGCCAGGGGCCTGAGGCCATCGTACACAGAGTCCGGCAGCGGGCCTAGAACGTCCTCGACGCGGCTTCTCAGCAATTGCGACTCCTTCGACCGTTGCACGCCATCAAAAAAGGGTTCAGAGTCTGTGCCGGCGGGCTTGAACCGGCTGAACAGGTCCCCGATCTGGCCCATACAACGCGTGGCGTAGCTGAAAAACGCGTCTCCCGTAATATAAACAGGGCTGGGGTTCGTACGTAGGCCGTGTGTGAATGTGAAATTGTGCCTTCATGCCCGTGCTGACCGTATGGCGCGTTTTATAGCCGGGCACGAGTTAGCGCTACTACAGCGCGCGAATACGCCGCGGCTTTTTTGTAGTGGCAACACAAGCGTGTGTTTTATATATAGGTGTGTACTATCGGAATGGCTAGTAACTATCTAGCAGAACAGCGTTGCACAATTTATTTATTTATTTATTTTTTAATTTTTGGCATTGGCAAAGCTCGACTGCTGCTTCATGGGCAACACATACGTAACGGGCTTAGGGCTTCAATCTGGCCAATGACTCATCAAAGAGACAGGGCGGCGCGGGCGTGGCGGCCTCAGCGCCGGCCTGGGAGTTGGGAGAAGCACGTGATGCGCGCCGACTCACTCTGCGGATTCTGTGCCCTGCGTGCTGCCCCCCTCGCACCAGCAGCTGAACAGTTCATTTTTGGTTCCTAGAGCTACCGAAATCCACAATGGTTGTTGGTAAGAACAAGCGGTTGAGCAAGGGCAAGAAGGGCACCAAGAAGAAGACGGTCGACCCCTTCACCCGCAAGGAGTGGTACTCGGTGAAGGCGCCTGCGCCGTTCGATGTGCGCGACGTCGGTAAGACGCTCGTGAACCGCTCGACTGGTCTGAAGAGCGCCAGCGAGGAGCTTAAGGGCCGTGTTCTGGACGTGTCCCTGGCGGACCTGAAGAACAGCGAGGACTACGCGGCGCGCCGCATCCGCCTCCGGATCGACGAGGTGCAGGGCTCGAACGTGCTCACGAACTTCCAGGGCCTTGACTTCGCCAGCGACAAGCTGCGGTCGTTCGTGCGCAAGTGGCACACGCTCATTGAGTGCAACGTGACTGTGAAGACCCAGGACGACTACCTGGTGCGTCTGTTCGCGATTGCGTTCACGAAGCGTGCCCCCTCGCAGATCAAGAAGACCACCTACGCGCAGTCGTCGCAGGTGCGCCAGATCCGCAAGAAGATGGCTGAGATCATGTCCCGCGAGGCGTCGAACTGCACGCTGAACCAGCTTGTGTCGAAGCTTGTGCCTGAGCTCATTGGCGACGAGATCGTTAAGTCGACGAAGGCCATCTTCCCTCTCCAGAACGTGCACGTGCGCAAGGTCAAGCTGCTGAAGGCTCCCAAGTTCGACCTCGGCCAGCTGCTTGCTATCCACGGTGAGCATACTACGGACGACACCGGCCGCAAGGTTGCTGGTGAGTTCAAGGAGCGGGTGCTTGAGTCGGTTTAAACACAGTCTCCACTTTAACTTAACATGAAAAATATACATAATGCAATGAGCAAAGCGAAACGCTGAACTGCGAACCAGTTCTGTCCTCATTTGAGTCGCGCGCATGGGCCTGGCACGGGCGCGGCGGGGAGTTCGCGCGCGCTGCAAAGCTGCGGTCAATTGGGCTTGTGCTGGCAGGCACTACTACGCATAGCGGTGGTGCGCGTCTCACTCAAAAGGCCTCGGGCCACCGCGAGTCGCAATATTCTACGGCAACATGCTGAACAGCGGGGCCCGACGCAACTGAAATGCTCACGCGACGCATCGGCCAGCCACATGAACGCGGCCAACACCGCCGCCCTGCCTCTCGCCGGCGGCGCGCGCAATTGTATTTCAGACGTGACTGAGCCGCAGGCTAGTCCGCTTGGCGAATGCAAAGGCGTTATTGCGCTCAATTATGTGCACTAAATTACAATGCGCAAAGGCATTACTAGACAAGCAGCGTGTCGACAGGCTGTTCCGACGGGCGGCAGGCTGTTCCGACGGGCGGCAGGTGCTCGTGGATCTGCTGCGGGCCGGGGCCGACGCGCGTGTGGATGACGCGCTCAATGCCTGACGCGAGCACGTCCGTCCACTTCGAGTCCGGCACGCGCGCGGCGCTGGCCTCGCCCGTCGCGCTGGGCGGAAAGCCCTGCACGGCGCCGAGCGGCGCGCGCAGGCCGGCCAGGACCTGCGCCTCGTCCTCGGCCTGGTAGTACACGACGCAGTTCGGCCCCGCGTCGAACGTGTAGGCGGCAATCGTGCGGCCCGCGGCGGCGTTGATCTGCTCGACGGTGCGGATGGCGGCGCGGCTCACGTCGTTGAGGTAGAAGATGGGCGGGTAGCTGTCAAGGCACACGGCGTGGAACTGGTTCGAGTCGGCCATCGTGAGCTCGGCGAAGCGCGCGAAGTCGCGCGCGCGGATGGCGCGCTTCATGTCCTCGAAGCGCTGCGGCACGACCGTGCGCACGCGCTCCTGGAACAGCGGCGACGTCGCGACGGTGACCTGCATGCCGGCCGTCGACGAGACGTCCTTCTTCTCGGCGCTGACGACGAGAATGAGCGCGCGCATCGTGGGCCAGTGCTCGACCGGCGCGATCTCGACGGCGCGCGAGTCGAGGCCGTCGGCCTGCTCCCCCATTTCCCAGGCCACAAAGCCGCCGAACAGCGAGCGGCAGGCCGACCCCGACTTATTAATATTTTTTTGAGTTTAGAGATAGTTAGGAAAAAGTATGTTGTATTGTA
>JANIVK010000051.1:0-53680 GCA_030555795.1 Entelexis sorbosivorans | reverse complement strand
GGCCTTACCAAGTATTGTAGTGGGAGACCATACGAGAACAGAAGGTGCTGCAGTTTCCTTTTTGTTGTTGACTTAATCGTGGTCACGTGTGAATAATCTCAGGGGAGACAAGCAGCAGCAGCAGCAGCAGCCAGGCAGAGTCGGGTCGAATACTCCAAATTAGTGCTTGTCTCTACATTTCTCGTTTCCTGTACTTGGTTCTCGTCTGCTGGCGTGGCCCTGAATCTACGCCGCCCCAGGCGCCCGCAAATGCGTTGCCTAATTCTCTTTCATATGCGACACGCCTGCACAGCTCGCGTACGTATGCGTACTGCCGCGGTCTTTCACTAAGTATTATCAAAGGTAAGTACTGAAACACATCGCGAAAAGTCGTATTAGTTCATAATTCATAGCTGGTCGTGCGACCGAGCAAGGTCATAGAAGGCGCCCTTCTTTTCAAGCAGCTTTTGCGGCGTGTCGAACTCTACGACGCGCCCGTCCCCGAGCACGAGGATGCGGTCCGAGTCCATAATCGTGTTCAGTCTGTGGGCGACCGTGATGATAGTGCGGTCCTTGAACTCCTCGCGAATGGTGGTTTGCACAAGGTTATCCGTGCTGTTGTCCACCGACGCCGTGGCCTCGTCAAGAACAAGAATCGACGTCGGCCGGAGCAGCGCGCGCCCGAGACAGATGAGCTGGGCCTGGCCACGGCTGATGTTATCGCCGCCCTCGTTCAACTCGACGTCGAGACCCTGCTCAAACTGATCCTTCAGGTGACAGAGCTCGAGAATCCGCCACAAACGCGCATCGTCGCTCGTGCCCAACGGGTCCAGATTCTGGCGCAGCGTTCCTTTGAAGATCTGCGCATCCTGGGGAATAATCGACAGCCGGCTGCGCAAGTCAAACAGGCCCAGCTCGGCAGTGACCCTGTCATCGATCTCGATGCGCCCAGACACGGCCTCGAGAATGCGGAATAGCGAGAGCGTGAGCGTACTCTTGCCCGCACCAGTGCGACCAACCACACCAATCTTCTCCCTCTGCGAGATACTGAGCGTGATCTCATTCAGCGCATTCGGCAGGTCCGGGCGGAACCTCGTGCTATAATCGCGGAACTCGATGCGACCCTCCGAGGGCCAGCTCGGACTCAGATTGAGCCGCGCTTCCTCGTCTTCAGACAAACGGTAGGGCGCCTCCGTCGGCTGGTCCATGTACGCAAACATGCGCTCCACGGCCACAACACTGATCTCGAGATCCGTCCACGACGAGATAATCCAGCCTAGGCGGCTGCTGGCCAGTTGGATGCTGTAAAGCACCATGCCGGCCACACTCACGGGCAGAGACGCCTTCCCAATAAGCAGCACTAGCGACAGCGCACTCGACGTGATCAAAATGGCCGTCATCGTAGCAATACGGTACTCGAGCCATCTCCGCAGCGCCGACCGGAAGAAGCTGGCGTGCGTGAAGTAGTCGCTGCGCTTCTCAAAGCCGGTTACAAACGGATCGCGAGCATCGAATGCGGACACAGTGGCCACGCCGCGCACGCTCTCCTCCACATGGCTCAGCATTGGCCCGCGCGCCGCACTGCTTAGCTTCTGCAGCTGCCGCGAGACAGGGATGAACTTGTGCCGGTAAGTGTTGTACTTGAACAAAAGGGGCACGAGCACCACAATAATGAGCGGCGCACCGGCAATGGCGATGCCCAGCGTGATGAAGGTCATCCAAAGACTCCTGACAAACGAGTACAGCATTGTCGGGAACGTCCCGTCCAGCGTGTCAATGTCGCCAGTGAACCGGTTCATGATCGTTCCTAAAGGCGTCCTCTCGAAGAATGACATTGGAGCGTGTGCCACATTGTCGAGCATACGGTCGTGCATGCGTTGCGACGTGCGCAAAGCAATCGTCCCCATGAACAGATAGTTTGCTCCGAAGATAGACACAACGGTGCCCAGCACAATGCACAGGTAGACAATGACGTAGAACTCGGACGCCTTAAGCCCAGCAAGTTCCTTGTTTGACCAAACGGTCAGCCAGATAGAGACGAGGTTCACAAACAGAAGAGACACGGCCATAGCACCGAGGGCAACCAGAGCCAGTCGAGGGTTCGCCGTCTCCAAATAGCGCCGGAAAACATGGAAGACAGGAACGTCGGGGAACATCTCTTCCGCCGAGTAGTGCTCGGGCACGTACGCACTGTTCGGATTGTTGGGGTCGTACTCAGGGTTTGCAGTCACTGCAGTTTCCTTGATGTGTTTGAGAACATCCTGCTTGCGCGTGGCGCCCTTAGACGCGAGAACTTCGTCAAGGAACCTCTTTCCGCCAGCCTCGTTAACATCACCAATCGCACTGATCAGTACCTCGGCATTTGCCTTAGCAGGCTCGCCATTGTAGAGAATCTTGCCGCCAGGCCCCAGACATATAAGATTGCTGGCAAACCTGAGCGCACCGACGGTGTGAGTAGCAAGGATAACGGTCTTGCCAGCCAGCAATCCCGAAGGGGCAAAGAGTGAAGTCAGAAGCTTCTTCGACACGTGCTGGTCGACCGCCGACAGCACATCATCGAGGATAACAACATCGGCCTGACTATAAACACACCGCGCCAGCGCCACACGCGCCTTCTGGCCACCACTCAAACTAATTCCCTTTTCGCCAATCTCGGTCGCGTCTCCATCTGGGAACGACTTGATGTCGCTCAAGAGATCGCAGCTTTCAATAGTCTTGTTGTAGAACGCTTCGTCGTACTTGAGGCCGAACAGAATGTTGTCCTTCAAGCTGCGGTACTGCAGCCACGGCTCCTGGCTCGCGTAGGCAAGGCGGCCCCTCAGGGTGACAGAGCCCGCATTTACTGACATCTGTCCCACCAACGACTTTAAGAGCGCCGACTTACCGGACCCAACTGTGCCGAGAATACAACACATTTCTCCACGAGTGGCAGCAAAGGTGAGCGGCTGAGTGGCTGGCACAGACTCGTCCCACCCGATTGCCGCGTCCTGCAAGGACACGAGAGGCGTGTCGAAGTCGCTCTCGTCTACGGCTTCCTTGCGATAGTAGTTCTCATTTTTCTGGTTTGGCTGCTGGAAAAACTCGTGCAAGCGGTTCTGCGCCGTGAACGCCCTTCCCAACTCCGTAATGGACCGCGGGAACGAGAACAGAGGCTCGGAAACGAGCGAAAGCATCGAAAGTGTAGGGAACACAATTTCTGGAGTCAACGGCTGGTCCGTGAAGTAAAGGAAGGCAAGAATGACGCCCGTGATAGCGAAGTTCTCCAGCTGGTGTGTGATAGTGAAGAAGAAGATCTGCACCTTCAAGTACTTCTTCTGGATACTTAGTTCCTCCTTGCGCGCGTCGACGACACGAGCTTCATAGGGGTCCTCCCAAGCATACAGCTTCAACGACTTCATATTTCTCATCACGCTCATTGTGGCCTTAGCACGCTTATCCTTCGCGTGCATCGTCTCCGGGAAGCGCTTCATCATGCGCTTACTTGCCCACGAGCTGAAGGGCGCGTACATGGCGTAGAAAGGAATTGCGGCCAGCGTCGAGTTGCCCATGAAGAAATAGAGCTGCAGCGTACAGATCACAAGGCCAATGGGGGCGGCGAGCAGCGTCGAAAACTGCGAGTATGCGCGCATAACCATGGCCGTATCTACGTTCATCAGGTTCATGATCTTAGCCGAATCATACACGCTTCTCGTTTTCGGCTCCATGACGAGCGACTTTTGGTAAATCGCTTCCATGAGAGCCGCGCGAGACGCGCCAAAGATGATGCTTGAGGTCAGCTCCTGCAGGCCCGAGATGGAGGACTCCGCCAGCTTGATTAAGCCCAGTGCAAGTCCGAAGTAGGCAGACGCATGCCAGTTACGCGGGTTTTCCTTGAGCTGTTGCAGGCTTGCCAGGAAGAACGAGAGAAAGAGCGGTCTCGTATAGGAGACGAAGTCACCGAGGAGATCCAGGAAGACCATGAACGCGAGCTGCCACTTACGGAACAAAATGAGAGACCAGATGACGCGGCGGTGGTTAGACTCGTCAAAACTCGACAGCTCGCGGTCGAAGTCCTTGTGGCTGATGCTTGTCGTCAGAATTTCGGGGTGGCCCGCGAACTTTGACTGTGTGAGCGCCTCCTTCTCTGCCGTCTTGATCATGCCCTCCACAAACCCCATGTTAATTTTACCGAAAATCGTGGAGTCCTCGAAGTCGGTGGGGTGCTGCGGCGAGCTCGCCATCTCGAGAACCCAGACCGAGGCGGCCAGCACGAAAAGCGCGACGTTAATATTGGAGGGATCCACAGCCATCCGCGAGAGCTGGACCGGGGCCTGCAGAGTCCACCACAACAGCAGCGACGTCAGGGCCACGCGCGATGGGTAGAGCTCATACTCGGCGTAATGCAGCGCCGCAACCGCCAAGGACGTCAAGCCGAACGCAACGGCGAACGCGCCGCCGCGAAGCAACCAGATAATACCAAAGACGGCCGAAGTGTTGCAAGCGAGGGCACGGCACGTCTTTGCGAAGGTTGAGAGCCTGGCCGCGGGTGTTTCGCTGCGGTAGCGGGCTTGCCATAGCTGCCGCAGCTTGAGCAGCACTACGGGCAGAAAGACGACGATGCTGACCACGTCGACCTGCTGTAGCAGGCACAACGAGGGCAGCCCCGACTCAGTAAGAAGCTCGCAAGTCATCGTGCGGTCTGCAGCGACGTTGTTCTGCGGCTTGAGTGAAATGTTCGAGCGGCTACCGATCGGCGCGCCGTTCGTTACCCTTGCCCAACAATGATGGATTCGATAGGTCGCTCCATTTGAACCATTTGGTTGCGACACGTGACCGCGTATTTGAGGCGATCGCGCGTCCTGCCACCCCAAATGGCGGCGGGACCGAGCACGATAATCACGCGCATACATAAATCAATCGTGCCTATTGCATATGGGTTCTCAAGCGGTGCCAAGACAAACGCAAGCTCTAGCCGCTCTGTTTTTAAAATCTTAACGTGCAGATCTGTGGCGCGGAACAATCCACGTACTGAACGCGCTACAGTTGCCTCACGCCCACCGTGCTGGGTTCAGCGTGCGCTGACCTTTTAGATTTATAGAACCACAGATAAGAATAGTGCCGCAGAGTTTTTCCTGAGCACGAGCCGCATCTCCTGCCCACGAACTCGTCGGTTCGTCCATGTGATACGAGCGCACATGGCGATGATGCCCTCGAAACTCTCGATGACGAGTTTAGGGTTCGCTAAGCTTGTCTCCAATTGATGTGGCCTTGCATCAAGAAGCGCTTATCATGCAAAGCTGGGGAATGCTTGGCATGCGCATGGGCGAACATGCGTCGTAATGCAGCCTCGAAGGAAGCACTTGCTTTACTCGGTCGGCTTGAATGCACTCAGTTTGCCCAGCTATTGTGCGCGACGGTCACAGCGTCTCATGAGTAATCACCAGCCAAATGGCACGAGACCGCCGAGTTTATGAAAAGGTTTCGTCTCACACGGCGCTGCCTTATAACGCGTCTCCGCAGATGCCGCAAAAGGAACAAAAAAGAGATAGCGATTTCAATGCTAGCGAAATAATGCCTAGTGAGTGATTAAACAGTGCAAACGTGTGGAACGATAATGGCAATCCGACCCTTGTAGCGAACAAATTCAGGGGCTTAGCAGCGCAGCTAAATGAACTCGGGTCAAGTGGAAGATTGACGTTTCTGCACGCATGTGAGAAACCCCGCGTTTCTTATGTCATACAGAGGCTGTACTTCGAAAACCTAGACCTTACAGATATAACTTCTCACAGCGCAGAGCTGAACAGGTGTAAGAGGATGATCAGCAGCGTGCACGGGCGTCAGTGACTTTGTGGAGGATAAGCACTCGACGCGAATTTGCGACACAAGTTCAAGATTTCCAGATTCGCGACCTTTTTTTGACTCGCGGCATGCACCTCTGCGTTAGGTTTGGGCGCTTAGAGCTTCCCAATCTGATCGCATTTGAGCACATTAATTATATAAGCGCACAAACACTAGCACATGCACCATGATCGTTGCACAGAACCCTACGTTGTGCAGATATACGCATAAACGTGCATATACAGGGGCTTCGCACACATCGAGACATACTGCCTCAGTGTCGAGCAACCACAAGTATATATTTACTGTAAAAACTTTTCGCGTTATGCATTGAAATGGCCTCCACCGAAAAAGTGAACCGTGACTTCACCGTCGCAAGTCCCGTTACAACTCCGGTAACGGACGAAGACTCGAGTCTGCAGCGACGCAGTAAAGAGGTCCACTCTGAAGATTCCGTAATCGACACCGACAGGCATGAGAAGGACGGAAGAGAGGCAGTTAGTCGAATTGATGTCATTAATGAGGTGCTCACGACGCGAGGAGCCTTCTCCTTGTTCGGAGTCAAGTTCCATCTTCTAAAGATCATCTTGCTTTTCTTGTTGTTCTTGCAGGGCTACGCAACTGGTCTCGACGGTCTTATGTCGGGCTCCATGCAGACCTATGCCTCGAATTGGTTTGGATCCTCGGCTGAAAGCGGGTCCATTAACACCGTGAAGTCCGTCATCGCTGCTGCAGTACTGGTGCCGTACGCGCGCTTGTCGGATCGCTTCGGGCGTATTGAAATGTGGACAGTGGCTCTCATGTTCTTTATTGTTGGCCGCGTGGTCACGGCAGCGACGCCGAACTTTGGCGGGCTCTTTGCCGGCACCATCATTTGGCAGTTCGGCTACGCAGGCTTCCGAGTCCTGGCCACAACGCTGCTGGCGGATATTTCGCAGCTTCGCGACCGTACGTTCGTTATGAACATCTATCTCATTCCGATCATTATCAACCTGTGGGTCAGCGGCGACATGGTCTCCAGCCTGATTGGTGTTCGTAATGAGAGGCTCGGGAACTGGCGGTGGGGCTTCGGCGCCTTCTGCATCGTTGTTCCGTTCACGACGTCGTTGCTCGTTATTGCCTACGTGTATGCGCAGTACATTGCGAAACGCCAGAAGACGCTGCCTCCCCTGCGCCTGCGCCGCAGTGGACAATCCGTGGGTAACTTCATTTGGGAGCTTATTATGGAGATCGATCTGATTGGAATGATTCTGTTCGCCGCCATCCTCGTCCTCATCTTGCTGCCTTTGACCATTGCGGGAGGCCTTGACACGAAGTGGCAGCGCGGATACATTATCGCCATGATTTGTGTGGGCGGTGGCTTGATTCCGTTCTTTGTTCTTTGGGAGTGGAAGTTTGCCACGGCGCCATTCGTGCCCAAAAAGCGCCTGGACCGTACTTTCTACATTGCCATGATCCACGAGTTCTGCTGGCGCTTCGCCCTTAATGTGGAGCTGAACTACGTGCGCTTCTTGCTGCTAGTCGCCTTTGGCCAGACTTCGAAGAGTGCCCAGCGCCTTGGTCAATTCTACGACTTCATGCAGGCGTCTACGAACATTGTCATTGGCGCCTTGCTGCATTTCTACCCGCGGCCGAAGCTGAGTGTTGTCGTTGGTGGACTGCTCGGCGTTGTGGGCTTCGGTATTATGTACAAGTACCGCACGGACAACCATGGTGGTATTGCCGGCTTCATTGGTGCTGAGGTTGTTGTCGGCATAGGCGGCGGTATGATGCGCTACCCACTCTACACGCTGGTCCACTCGGGAATTGACCACGACCAAATGGCAGTGTCCATTGGTTTCCTGTCGACCATGTACCAGGTGGGCGGCGCTGTGGGATCGTGTGTCGGTACGGCGCTTTGGACGCAGAAAATGCCCAAGGAGCTTGTGAGGAGGCTGGGACAGCAGGTCGGAATGCAGGTCTACAAATCGCCTATCAGCGTTCTCAAGAAGTACCCGCTGGGCAGCCCTCAGCGTAACGAGATTCTTGAGGCCTATTCCTCGGTCCAACGAATCTTAATCATTATTTCCCTTTCGTTCTCTGCCTTGGTGGCAGTTCTGAACTTCGGTGTCCGCAACTACAAGGCTGCCAAGAAACAGAGCTTGAGTGACGAGGATCGTGCTAAGGCACGCGAAGAAGTTAGAAACACCAAGAATGGCTGGCTCAGAGAGATCATCGGTTACTAGGCAGTGAGACCAGCCACTAATTCACTAATTTATGATACGAATGAAGTAGAAGCAAGCAACGTCGTAAGATGGTGGCCACGGCCTCGCGCGAAGCCGGTGGAGGAGCCTACATGTGGGCGCTTCGCGTTTCTCACTCATGCACGACCAGTGCGGCACCTGTGCGGACGTCTCTATCTGAACGTTCGCCTAATATCGTGGCACTTTGGCCTGCAAGATAAGGCAGGGCGATAATCACAGCATGCCGCGCGCAGTGACGCTCAAAGGCTGCCGTTATAACACTCTAAGACACCAACGATACGATCAAACGCCCCAACAAAAACTGTAACTCGACCAATCAAGTAAAATGGCGCTCTTGGGGATCTTCAGAAACCTCTGCTTAAGAGATAGATCGCGTCACTTGCTTCTCTTACTCGGTGCCGGGCCCAGCACGTAGACACATACTAAGGAGAAGCTAATCCTACGAGAACTAGGCTGCTCCGAGGTATCCCTTTGCCATCTGGGGATTATATCAGGCGCAAGGTGCCGCCTTCCGGCTCTCGCTAAGAGAGTAAACGGGCTCGTTAAACCAGTCAGAGTCCAAGACCTAGCCCTTATGCAAATAGCGAGCACTAGCGCCCGCAGGCTCTACATATACCTAACCACATTCTACTTGCGTAACCTTGACCTTTGCCGGGCAGTACGACGTAACCTACAATGTCTCAAAAAAAAAAAACCAGCGATATTCTGATCCAGCTGCAAGTACACTGCTGCTTTTTAGCGTCGCGGCCTCTATATAGACCTGTGTCGATACCCAGTACCGGCCATATACAACCTAATAATGTGAGGGACTAAGGTACAGAGACCCCCTGCGAGAACCAATGTTAAACTACGCTACCCCCGCCCCTGTTTTCTCGCCCCGCCATCTACCACTGCCCCGGAGAAGAGTAGTTGCCGCATCACTGCGCAGCTATGGGCGCCGTTCACGAGATCGAATCCCGTGGAACATAGCTAGCAGCCTGAGGAGCCTGAAGAAGAGACCCGACTATCCAAAAACCTCCGGCGCGCATCCCCGCACGGGAAGTATGCGGAATAGCGGCCTGCTTGTCTCCTCCGTCTCCAAGCCGCGATTGCGCCTTATTTGCTTGCTTCGCGATATTATCTCCATCCGACTCATTGTTTCTGAATCAGCGCATGAATTACATGATGCAAGCTGGCACGCCCGGCCGCTTCGTCTGCATGCAGATGATCCCTGCCAATAAGATCAGGTCACATAACCCTTCGGCAACTCGAAATTCTTTTGGGCGATTGAACCCTACATAACCCTAAGCGTCGTGGCCTTGCACGAAAAGTCGATCTAGTATAAATTGAGCGCATCAATCGCATCTGGGCCGGGTAATCTCAAGATGAGCGCGAGTGAAAAGATTCACCGTGAGCAGTCTAGCGACATCACGGATGAGGACTTCCGTCCCAAGAGTGTGAACCAGTCTGCGGACTCCGAGGACGAGTTCGAGAAGCGCGTCGAGGACGGCCGCGTGGCAGTGAGCCGCATTGACGCAGTCAATGAAGTGCTCACGACACGGGGCAGCTTTAAGGTGTTCGGCGTTGAGTTCCACATCCTGAAGGCGCTCCTGCTGTTCTTCCTGTTCTTGCAGGGCTACACGACTGGCTTGGACGGCCTCGTGTCCGGCTCGATGCAGACGGCCGCCTCGTCGCACTTCAACCAGGCGCCACAGAGCGGCACAATCAACACTGTGAAGTCTGTGCTTGCTGCTGTTGTCATTGTGCCGTACGCACGGTTGTCGGACCGGTTCGGTCGTGTCGAAGTCTGGATTGTGGCCCTTATCATCTTCCTTGTGGGACGCATCGTCACGGCTGCCACGCCAACGTTTGGCGGTTTGTTCGCTGGTACGGTTGTCTGCGAAGTCGGCTATGCCGGCTTCCGTATTCTGGCCACTGCGCTGACTGCCGATGTTTCAAAGCTGCGCGACCGCACCTTTGCCATGAACATCTACTTGATCCCCATCATTATTAACCTGTGGATCAGCGGTGATATTGTGCAGAGCTTCATTGGTGCGCGTAACCAAAAAATGTGGAACTTCCGCTGGGGGTACGGCATTTTCTGCATTATCGTCCCGTTCACGACTGCTCTGTTGGTGCTGGTCTATGCGTACGCCCAGTATGTTGCTTGGCGCCAGAAGAAGCTGCCGCCTTACAAGCTGAAGAAGCCCGGCCAGACCTGGTATCAGGCTCTTTGGGATCTGATGATGGAAATCGACATCATCGGCATGCTTCTGTTTGCTGCTGCCCTGGCTTTGGTACTCGTGCCCCTCACGATCGCTGGCGGTGTTTCTCCGAAGTGGAGGAAGGCGTATATCATCGCCCTAATTTGTATCGGCGGCGCTGGCTTCTTCCCGGCATTCCTTATTTGGGAGTGGAAGTTTGCCACGGCTCCTTTCATCCCGAAGTCGAAGCTCGAGCGCACATTCTACATCACGATGCTTATCGAGTTCTGCTGGCGTTTCGCTCTGAGTGTCGAGCTGAACAACATCCGCTTTGTGCTGCTGGTTGCGTTCGACCAGTCTACAAAGAGTGCTCAGCGCCTGGGTCAGTTCTACGACTTCATGCAGTCGTGCACGAACATTGTCATCGGTATCTTGCTGCACTTCTACCCGCGTCCTAAGCTGAGCGCCGTGATTGGCGGCCTGCTGGGTGTTATGGGATTCGGCATCATGTACAAGTACCGTACGAGCAACCAGGGCGGTATCTCTGGATTCATTGGTGCTGAAGTTGTGGTTGGAATTGCTGGTGGTATGATGCGCTACCCGCTCTACACCCTTGTACACGCTAGTATTGACCATGACCAGATGGCCGTGGCTACGGGATTCATGTTCACCATGTACCAAGTCGGTGCCGCCGTTGGCGCCTGCGTGGGCACTGCTATCTGGACGCAGAAGATGCCGAAGGAGCTTGTCAAGAGACTTGGTCCGCAGCTCGGGAAGCAGATCTACCAAGCTCCGCAGAAGTTCCTGAAGAAGTTCCCTCTCGGAAGCCGTCAAAGGGACCTTATCCTGGAAGCATACTCGTCTGTGCAGCGAGTTCTGGTCATTGTCGCCATTGCTTTCGCAGCGCTTGTCGCCGTGCTGATCTTTTTCGCGCGCAACCACTACGTTCTGAACCTTAACAAGCAGAGTCTGAACGACGAGGACCGCGCGGAGGAGCGCCAGGAAACGAACAACTCGAAGACCAAGTGGCTGCGCGAGCTCATCGGCTACTAATTAATTAGGCCCTGCCTGTTCGCAGATTGATACGAAATGGTGCTGGCTCTGGTCACGATCTTTCTAATTTACAGAGCCACCGGACCGCGGTTTTATAATGAATTCTTTTAGCTAGTTAGGCTTACGAGGTTATGTGAAGTAACAAAACAGATACCTTCTGGTCTCTTATGTGGCATGTTGAAGTAATATAAAAATCTTATTATGACTCTACGAAGCAGTGACAAGTAGTAACAGACAAGAGTGCCAGAAGGAAGAGGAGAAGAAGGAGAAGAATAAGGAGGAGGAGAAGGAGGGGGAGGAGGAGAAGAAAGTGAAGGTGGAAGAAGCAGGAGAAAAGCGGGCAGAGAAACAGCAGGAGCAGGAAGGCTTCACAGAGGGAAGATGTAGAAACATAAAATCATAGCCTAATTAGATACAGAGAGGACAGAGTGAGAAGGTTCGTAGCAGGGCTTACTCCTAAATAAGAAGGGCCAGGGCCGGAAGCGCGGCGACACCAGCGCCAACAACAACGTGCGAGACACCGTTGTTAACGCCAGGAGCAGCACCCTTGCCAGAGGAAGAGGCAGAAGCAGCGGCAACACCGTTGCCACCCTTGCCGCTGGAAGCAGCACCACCGTTGCCGCTAGGAGCGGCGCCGTTGCCGTTGCCGCCCTTGCCGCTAGGAGCAGCACCGCTGCCGTTGCCGTTGCCGCCCTTGCCGCTAGGAGCAGCACCGCCGTTGCCGCCGTTGCCACCCTTGCCGCTAGGAGCAGCGCCGTTGCCGTTGCCGCCCTTGCCGCTAGCAGAGGCAGGAGCGCTGCCGCCGTGGCCGCTGGGAGAGGCAGAGGCAGTAGAGTTCGAGCTACCAGTAGAGTTGGAGCCACCAGCAGCGTGCGGGACGTAACGGTGAAGACGCGACGGCGTGTCCTTGTCAACAACGTAGACGTTGCCGCTGGGGTCGAAGGTGACGTGGTTGGGGAACTTGCCGGTCTTCAGAGTCGTGAGAATCTCAAGGCTGCCAGCGTCAATAACGTAGACCTCAGCCTCGACGCGGTTGACCACGTACAGAAGGTCGTTCTTAGGCTCGTAGCCAGCGTAGAGACCGCCGTCGGCAACGTGGATCTCAGCGCTAACATCGTCGTGCGCAGCCCGCTTCGCGAACGAGCTGGGCAGCTGGATGGACTTCGAAGAGGGCGCCGCGCCACTCTTCGTGTCGATAACCAGGATCTCGTCGGAGCCCTGCGAGGCCACGAACAGGTGGTTGCGCGTGCCGTCGTAGGCAACGGCCGAAGCACGCGTCGCGTTGCCAAGCTGGTAGTAGGTGACCTTGTTGTCGTTCTTCAGGTCAATGCCAGCGGCAACGTTCGAGCTCAGGCTGACGGTGTAGAGCACCTGGTTCGCCTCGTCAATAACAAGCTCCATAACACCCTGGAACGGCTGCTGCGGCGTCGCAAGGTTGATCGTCTGCAGGTGCTTGGGCGAGTTCGCATCGTAGATGCTGAGGTCACCCGACCGAGAGCTCGACGCGTAAACGCGGCCGCTCTGCTCGTCAACGGCAACATCGCGCGCACCCAGCGTCGTGTTCACGGGCAGGTGCGAGACAAGCGCCACATTGGTGTCGTAAACGGAGACACTGTTGTCACGCGTATTTGTCACCCAGACCTGGTTCGTCTTCGAGTCGGCGTCAATACCGTACACGGGCCAGACGGTGTGGGTCGTGTTATCGCGCGGGAGCTTGTTCGTCTCGAGGACCTTGAGCGAGTCCGCATCCACCTTGAAGAGGTAGCTGTCGTTGACAACGCGACCGACCGACGAGGTAGCGAAGATGTTACCGTCCAAGAACGTGCTCTGGTAGAGGCTGCCGTTCAGGGCAACGTTCGTCTCGTCGAAGGTGAAGTTACGAGCCTCAGCGCCCGAAGCAAGCGAGGAAAGAAAGAGAGTAGAAATCATGGTTGTGAAGAACTTGGACTCGTCTCATCGCCTTTTATGGTTTTCTGGGGGACGAAGCTCGTTGTCCAAAGCGGGCCACGCAATGCACGCAGATGCGCCCGCCCTAGACCTAAAGGGGTAACGACCCTAAATATGGCTCGAGAGCGTTTATTCAAAAACCCTCTCTGCAGCGCTTTAATGCACGGAAGAGAAACTTAACCTCTAAATCTCTGAAAAACAAGTGTCTACTACATCCTCCATATCCATCAAGTGTGCCAGCGGAACCGCTTTGCCCTCATACAAATAAAACGCTGTTACCCTTGATTGCCCCTGCCCCATATCACATTAATCAGCTTCATGCATTGCATTCCCCGGGTTCATGCATCTAAACCCCTATACCACGAGATGCATCGAGAATACATAATGAGGAGTGTTTTAGGGTGCATATTGCAACGCCCCAGCCAGCTTATGAGATCGCTGTGCGCCATGCGTATTAATAATGATAACGAGGAATACTGGAGATGGGCTGTCGAGTCGAGTTCCACGTTCGCGTCTGTGTAGACAGCAAAGGCTTTACTTCCGCTCAATACGACGGGCTGCAGCCTTTATAACCAGCCAGTTGCTCTTAGTTTCGTTCTTGCGTCATCGGAGGCGATGATCGTGCGTGCACGCCCGGCCGGACCAATGTTAGATGTGCATGCATGACGGCTTACGACGAGCTGCTTTGCGCGAGATCACGCGCGAATATCTCCATTGATGGAACTGATAAATATCTATTGTTTGAAAGCGGCATGTGCAGGACTGCTGCAGTAGCCGATGCTATGCGTCGTATGCGTCTACATATGTGCCTATTGTGGCTATTTTGAGCGCAGGATCGGACGGAGGCCTGCGACCGACGGATGAAAAATATCCCTCGAGTCGTAACCTTGCTCAGGTGATCTTCGGTGCAGAAAATATGAGGCGAGCTCCGGGGCCGCGCCGGCTGCGCTCGGCTGCGTTCGGCTGCGTACGGGCCCGCTTATTGGCTGTTTTGTGACACTCATGAGCGCCGCAAACGGGTCCAATAAGAACGGCGCTACGCATGCAAGGCGCCTGCATTCATAGTATCCATAATTCATTGCTACGTGAGTATTGTCGTGTCACCTTTTTTTTTTTAGAATTTCATAGTGCAGGGGTGCCGGTTTTACCGCAAAACAATTCTGAAACAGCACATGCCTCAGAGCTGCCGGGCCCGCCCAAACGTGGGCCCACGATCATCCGAGGCTACTCAATTCGAGTGCAACAAGACGCTGTGCCAGTTGCCGATAGTGGGCTTCTCGGCCAGCTTCACAAAATCGACCTCCGGGAACACGGTGCGCCAGCGGCCGGCAAGGGCCATGATTTTAATAGAGTCGAGTCCGTAGTCTATCAAGTTTTCGTCCTCCTCGGGCCAGTCCTCGTCCTCCTCGAGCGCGTTCGCAATCGTCTTCTGAACGTCGTGCTCGACGAGTTGCTGCACGATGCCGCTAATGAGGTCAACCCTACCCGAGCACTCCGCGGCAAACTGCAGGGCCGTGTCGTGCTGGGCGCGCGAGAAGTCGGCCGTGGCGTCGGCCACCAAAAACGGCTGGATGTCCTTCATGAACGCCTCCGTCACTGTAGTCAGGCAGCCGATGTGCGTATATACGCCGCACACAATCAGCTGGTCCCGCTTCAGCGCTTTGAGGTCTTCCTCGAAGGAGGAGCGCGCAAACGCGCTGTAGCGCCATTTCACAAGCTGCCGGTCATTCTCCTCGGGCGCCAGCTCGTCGACAATGTTGCACAGCTCGGGACGTTTATCTATTCCGGGGCCCCACATGTCATTGAGCAGCGCCCGGTCCTTCGGCTGCTGGTTTATGGGTTGCGCCGTGTAGAACACAGGAATGCCCTGGCTCTTGCACAGCGCCTTCAAGATTTTCACGTTCTCGACGAGCTTTGTAACAAGCTCGCTATTGGCGCCCCAGTAGTTCAGAAAGTACTCTTGCATGTCGTGAATCAATAAAGCAGCACGGTTGGGATCAAGCTTCCAATCAACCTTATTCTTCGGCAGCTCAGCGGCTGCCGAGGGCAACGGATACGACTTCAGCTCCGGGATCATCTCGTACTGGTGAAACCTTTGAAAAAAAAAAAGTTGGCAGCTGCCTTAAGGAGAGCAACATACCCCTGAAGATCGGGGTAGGGTACCAGGGCAGGCGGGGATTACATTTGTTAAAAAACATCATAGCACAGGTCAAGGGTCATGCTATGCATAGATCAGCCTGCGGCAAGGGCGCTTTGTCAGAACAGTCGGCGGTTTGTGGGCACTCGAGCCGAGGGAACATCGTCGGGTGCGGCGAAGCGCGCGAGAACGGTCGCAGCTCTTGGCGCCTCTGCAGCAATGGATCACGCAACAGAAGAATCACCGCTTGTGTCTGCGCCGGTCTCCGGGCCCCGAAAGGTAAAGGCCTATCTCGCTCTGCTTGCGCTATTTTCGTTTCCCCACGCCGCGTCGCAGGTCGCCGTCTACGACCTTCTTTATGATGTCGTATGCAGTAAATACGATCTTGCGCAGCCGCAATGTCTAAACGACCCCAAGGCCAGCAAGGCGGTTGCGGATTTGCTCTCGTCGTCGTCGTTTATCACTGGCGTAGTGGCGACCATCGTGATGGCAGTTGTTGCGTCGCTTTCGGATCGCTTCGGCCGCAAGTGGGGCCTTGTATGGAATCTGACATTCGCCACGTTCGGCGTCGCGGCATTCCCGCTGCTTGCATACACCGTGTCTCGTCACGCAACCCACTGGAGAATGCTTGGCCCCTACATCCTAACCGCCCTCAGCGGCTCCGTGTCGCTGACCTTGAACCTCTCCGTCCTGTACATCTCCGATTGTCTTCCTGAGCCGCAGGCCCGCACGCAGTACTTGTCTGTGCTGCTGGGAGTCTTCATGCTTTTACAGGCAGTGGCTCCCGGTGCGGGCAGCGTATGGCTGAAATCCGGCGTTTCGGTGGGCACTTACATGTACGTATGTGCCCTCATCATGGGAATCGGTACGATTACGTTTGCGTTTTGTGTGGAGGGCAAGCGAAGTAGCGAGGTCTCGGGCGTGGTCGACCATCTGAAAGAGTTCCTCAGCAGGGCCGTCGACACCGTGTCGTTTAAGAGCTGCGAGCCGCGCACACAGAGGCGCAATGCGTGGGTGCTTCTGGCTAACTTCTTTTTCAGTAACGAATTCGCCGTCGGGTTCCTTGACCTGCTCATCGTTTATGCTAAGCACAACTTCGGCTGGGAGGTCTCGCAAATCGGGCAGATAATGTTCTACCTTTTCTCCATCCGATGTGCCTGGGCCCTTGTCGGCTTCCCGGTCGTTTATGCCCAGCTATCTAAGAAATGGGCGCCAAAACCGGACAAAGTGGACTTGCCCGACCTCGTGCACATGATCATAAGCTCGCTTTTGACGCTTGTTGGCTACGTCGTGATCGGCTTCGCTAAGAATACCTCGCAGTACACAGCGGGTGTCGTGACGCTCGCGAACGACGGCATTGCCGGCCCCATATGGGTCAATGCTTTGCTCAAGCACGTTGCCGAGAGCAAAAGAGGTGAGTTTCTGGCGGCGCTGGGCTTGTTCATTAAGCCCCTGGGGGCATTCTTGCCGGCTATACTTATGAAGATCTTCCAAGCAACGATCGACACGAATGTCGTCTTCTTGGTAGTGATTGCCATGGCATTCCTCACGACACTGTCGCTTCTGTTTTTGAAGTTACAACGAGACTAGACGAATTAAAATATACAGGATTAGATTCACATATACATAAGCTAAATCAAAAAGCTCTTTTCTTAGGCAAGAATTGGCGCGCATTTTTTCACCAAACCTGGAACTCTTCAATGTATTCCAGCTCCATTTCAGGATGCTTGTTCAGTGTTGCAGCCGTGAGGTTCCGCACGTAGTCGTTCAGTCCGGGCGGGCCGCAACATACGACAACGGCAGAGCGGTAAGCAGACAATCCAGTGACCATCTCTGCCAGGTCTGGCCGGCCCTTACGCAGAAGCGACAGCTGGTCTGATAATTCGTCGGCTGCTGTGTAGTATATCTCAATGTTGCACCCCTCACACATCCACTCCTCTAGGCGGTACGCAGTAAGAAGGTTCAGGCCGCGTGTAGTTACTACGAGCTGAGCCTTCGGGTAGGTGCGGGCCAGAGCTAGCGGTCCCGGCACTCCACTGCCGCCGCCGATCAGCAGGATCTTTTCAAACTTGTCCAAGCGCGGCGTGTGGCCGTAGGGACCCTCGAGGGCAATGGGGATTTGGACGTGGCGCAGCGCCGCGTCATGAAGCGCCTTCGTTGCTCCCGATTTGACGGACACAACTATTTCCAAATGGTTCCCAGTATCACTCACAGTTATTGGGTGCGACTGCCAAAAGATAGACGGCAAAAGGAAGTACACGAAGGCAAATTGTGTCGGGTGAGATCTCCACCGCCGAGGCTTTGGTGCTCGCACAACCACGAGATCGTCGCCGACGAGAGACAGATCAGCGTGTATCACGCCTCCGTTGCGCATAATCAAGTAAAGGCGGTACAGGCGCTCAAGCCCCCAAAGCACACAGGACGCAACGATCCAATTCACCCAGCCAAAGGTTCTTACGTGCGTCCAGCAGAAATAGAAGAATGCGATAGCCAGCGCAATGTGCGAATACAGAAACGTTTCGTACCAGCGGCTGCGGATGGCGCCTGCAGCTGGCACAAGTATGACAAGAGAAACGACGAAAGCGACTACGCCAGTGATCCACCAAAACTGGCTAGCAGCCTGCTCGTATTCTCCAGTGAGTTTTTCGTGGAAGTAGAAAGCAAAGCTGTGGATGGCAGAGTCAATAACCATGAGCCGGCCCACCCAACGGTGAAGCACCAAGAACGTAGTGTAGTGCAGCCCCGACAAATTGATGAAAGCATTCGTCCTCATACTAAACAGGATGGTGAGCGGCAAAAGACCAAATGCGAGAATGCCACTGCGATTAGCCAGGCCCTGTAACCTCTGTAACGATACCGGCGACAAGACTTCTCGGTAGTCCACGGCATAGTTGCTGAACAATGCGTATGTGTGAACAAGGAAGAGGCCCGCTAGTAAACAGCCCTCGAGACTCGTTGGCAAAAGCCCTCCGAGTCCCCAGGCCGAGCGCTGGTCATGCTTAGTAGACTTCCAAATCGTGGGAAGCTCAAACTTGGCCCGAAGGCGGTTTAGCAGGCGATTCCTAAGCACTTTTGCACGGACCCATGGTAATTGCAGGCACATCAAAGCCACAAGGAGCACGCCAAAGTAGTAGTAAATCCACAAAACACTATCGTTGCTGTTATCCAGGTTCAGAAACTCGGCACGAACAGCATCTATGACTCGGATTCTCGGCCGCTCCTCCAACCTGACCGGCGTATTTAGCGGCGCGGCCTTAGAATCCTGGAGGAAGGACGACGCGTTTCTGAACGCCGCCATGTACTCGTCCACCGTGAACTGAGCAAGGCCGGCGCCGGCCTTGTTGCAAACCAGGTTTACAAAGTCAACGCTTGTTTTGAGCAGGCGGTCATAACCCTGTTCGCTGCTCGTATGGTCGCGCACGACCTGATCCACACACGTCGCCCAGGACCCCAGCGCAGGCTCATACGTGCAGAGAGTCACATACATGCCAGGTGCGGGTGGCTCATACTGCCACGGCAGCATTACGAGCTGCATACCGCAGCCAAAACTTGCAACGCGGTCCCATCCACCAAATCGCATAGATTATCGAGATAGATTTGTCACCCGCGCAGAGGCTATCAAAGTTAATGTTATAATGTGCTCACTGTGTCACGTGCCTCCCCGCAAATGCACGGTGGGTTTGTTAAAAAGCAGAGCAGTCGTCTCTCCTCGACACTAACACTGCAAAGCTTAAGACGAAAGCGAGGAGTAATTGCACAAGTGAGGGCACGAGTGCCGTGCTACCAATGCATTGAGAAACAAAAGAAAAAATGAAAATGAAAAATACAAAGTAGTTATTCTAGAAAGTGGATCTCGTTGTCGGCTCGGTGGTTGTCTTATCAGCGCTATTGCAGGACTTATCTTTCTTAAGCACCGAGCGTAGCACCGCCATCAACAACAATGTCTTGCAGGACAATGTGGCTTGCTGCGTCAGAGGCAAGGAAGAGGACGGCAGCCGAGACCTCTTCTGGAGTGGCTATTTTTTGCAGCGGAATGCCCAGTTTGTACTGGTCTGGCAACCCGGCAATTGTCCGGGCCACCGCCTCGGGAGACTTCAACATTTCCCGCAACATTTCCGTATCAGTGGATCCCGGGGAAACAATGTTGCAGCGAACGCCGAACGGCGCCATTTCGAGAGCTACCGTCTGGCACAAGCTCTTCGCTGCGGCCTTGGACGCGCCGTACGCAGACATGCCCATACGCGGCGCATGGGCAGAATTAGACACAACGGTGACAATAGAGCCGTGCCGCTGCCGGCGGAAGTGCGGCATCGTGTTCTGGAACAGGTTGAATGGGCCCGTTACATTCACGTCGAAGCAAAGCTGCCAGTCGGCGGCATCGAGCTCGTCCGTCGGCCCCAATCTCAGGACGCCGGCGGCATTGATGAGCACATCCAGTGCCGACTTCTGCAGGAGCGCTTTCGTGACTTCGCGCACTTGATCTGCATTGGTAACGTCGAGCACCTGCGTCGTAAAAGGGTACGCCTCGGCCTCGAACTTGAGGTCAAGGCCTACGACAGCAGCGCCGGCCCGGCTGAATGCCTGCGCGATGGAGTAGCCGATTCCTCGGCCGGCCCCAGTGACCCAAACGTGCTTGTCTCTGAAATCGTAGCTCGCGGACATGGCAAGTGGTTAGGGTGCTCGCGACGGAGATTTTTCGTCAATCAGATCCATCGCCCGGATTGGAGGAGTCAGGCGAGAAGGCATCATGTGAGCGTGTTTAAATGGTGTGCATACTTCGTTACACTTAGCTAGCTATACATATCTACGATTGCTGTTTAAGCAAATTGCGCAGCTCTTTCTTGTCGACCTTCCCCACGGCTGTGAGTGGCATCTCCTCGAGCACCGTGAACTTATCCGGCAGTTTGTACTCAGCCACGCCCTGCTCACGCAGAAACTTCCGGAGCTGGGGTGTTTTGATCGGCGCCGTAGTCATGATGAATGCTACGCTCTTTTCGCCCATCAGGTCGTCGTCCATGGCCACAAGCCCTGCCTCCACGACTTGTGGGTGCCTCAGAAGGAGGTGCTCAATCTCCTCGGTGGAGATCTTCTCGCCACCACGGTTGATTTGGTCCTTCTGACGCCCGTGAATCGTGATGCGCCCGTCTTTGGCAATGGCAATTAGGTCTCCAGAGCAGTAGAAGCCCTTCGCGTCGAAGCTTTTTGCGTTGTGCTCAGGCGCATTGTAGTATCCGCGGAAAGTATACGGGCCCTGCGTCATGAGCACGCCGACCTCGTCGGGGCCCACGGGCTTGCCGTCGCTGTCAGCTGCCCACACCTCGTCGTCCTCGCACATTGGCAGTCCTTGCGTGGTGAGAATTAGTGTTTCGTCGTCGTCGAGACGCGTGTAGCAGACGAGACCCTCGGCCATGCCGAACACTTGCTGCAGCTTGACGTGGAGATGCTCGACGAGCCGCGCCGCCAGCGTGGGGCTGAGACGCGCGCCGCCGACCTGCAGCAGTTTCAAAGACGCGAGAGCCGTGCTCGGCGGTGATCCGGCCACTTCGCGTCCTGAAATCACTTCTTGAAGCCAGAGGCTCGCAGCCGGGGGCACCAGTGCCGCGACCGTCACTTTGTGCCGCTTAATGAGCGGGAAGCACGAGCTGGCACTCGGATCGGGCGCCAAAACGACTTGCCCGCCGGCCCAGAAGACACCCAGGGCGCCGGGCGAGCTCATGGGAAAGTTGTGCGCCGCAGGAATGGCACACAAATACCGCGTCGACGCATCGAACTGGCACACCTCAACGCTACGGCGCACGCTGTAGTAGTAGTCGTTGTGCGTGCGCGGGATAAGCTTTGGTGTGCCCGTGCTTCCGCCAGACAGATTCAGGAACGCGACCTCGCCGGCCGGTGTGGGATGCAAAACACTTTCGTCGACGGACCCCGTTTGCGTCAGCTCGCTAAGATTATCGTTGTTAAAAACAGCGACCTTGAGCTGAGGCGTGACCGTGCGCAGGTGCTGCAAGTACGTGTCGTCCTTGAACAGCGGATTTGTGCGGTCGCCCACGAGCAGCTTGGGCTGGATCTGCTGAGCATAGGAGTCGAGCTCGAGCTGGCGGTGGCTGAAGAGAGCGTTTACGAGAACGACCCCTAGTTTGAGGAGACCAAAGTACACGACGTATAGCTCGGCCGTGTTGCCCAAGTGAACCAAGGCGGTGTCGCCGTGGCGAATGCCTTGCTTGTGGAGATTCGTAGCCAGAAGGCTGCTGCGCCGGTCCAGCTCTGCGTAGCTAATTTGGCGCTCGCTGTCGACAACGGCGATGCTCGTGTCGTCCTTGCGCCGCGTAACGATGTCGCTCAGCGGCAGGTCTGTCCAGTATCCTTTTTGGCGGTACTTGGCTGCCAGATCCTCGGGCCAGCGTGTGAATTCCAGCGTCATGGAGAAGCAAGTGCTAACAGTCCATCATGAATCCCGCAACGTCTCACCTCGGTTCCCCCCGATCCCTGGTTAGGGTAGGAAGCGCCATCAGGAGTTCAACATAAGCTCACCCGCATTTTTCAGATGTTAGGGTTACGCGACATGAACCAGCGGCAAACTCTGCTAATTGGGCCGATGCATGTCTTATACATCCTCACGTGGTGATCGTTGTTAAGCCACACCCTCAAATGCGACGCAGTCTGCGCTGACATCGGTTGCATTGCATCGAGGGCATCGCGATGTTTTGTGACTTTTACCGCACTACGGCCAAGTATGATTGGACTCTCATTCAACCCTAGTGCGCACACCTCACTCTGTGAACTGTTTTTTCACGGAGGCTGAGCACGCCTTACTTGCATGGCGCATCTACTGCTGAACGCTAACCCCTGCAGGAGCGCGAACGCCGGCGAGTTCGTTCCGCCTCGCAGCAAGCGTCGGTCCGGACCGATGCGATTGATTCCACGCAAGTGTGCTGCCCTGCATTATTTACGGAGAAAGAAGGGCAGGTCCTGATCGAACCCTAAGAAGCGCTAAGCACGTCGATTCGGGTGCAGAAAACTGGAAGTCGTGATCGTGAGTTCTACGTAAAATCATCTATCGTCTATCTATCGTCTATATCTACTAGTGCGCTTCATATAGCCGACTGCGGCGGTTTCGGCGGTTTCTCGACTAAGCCAAGTCAATCGCGTGTAGCATCGTGCTTATCTTAGTTTCCGTTTCGCGCCATTCAGACTCGGGGTCCGAATCAGCCACAATTCCTGCACCGCCAAAGAGGGTGATTTTCGAGTTCTCGATCTCGCCCGAGCGAATGACTATAAACCACTCACCGTCCCCGTTCGCATCGCTGTAACCAACAATCCCACCAAAGTATCGCCGGTCGAACGGCTCGAGTCGTTTCAGTAGGTCATGCGCTTCTTTGTGGGGCAGCCCGTTCAACGCCGGCGTCGGATGCAGAAGACATGCAAGCGAGAGCACGCTCTCTCGGTCGTCGGCGACTGCGCCGTCAATTGCCGTGGCCAGGTGCCACAGCTTCGGCGTGCTGATGCACTCGGGGCTATTGGGGATGTTCAGTTCGGCCGACCGCGGGCCCAGCGTCTCGCGCATCGACCCCACAACCACCTCGTGCTCGTGGCGGTCTTTAGCTGATGCGAGAAGATTGCGCGCAATCTCCTGCTCTTTTTGCGGGTCGCGCGCAGGATCGCGCGCTGCAGACCCGGCTAATGGCTTTGAGTAGAAGCGCGAACCCTCTTTGGCCACAAGTAGCTCGGGACTAGATCCTACGAGATAGGCAGAGTATTCGGGCAGCGGCGTGCGGAAGTTGAACCCGTTCGGGTTCTGCGCGATAAGCTGCGCCAGCACATTCGCGCTGTCGAGGGGCTCGTGCGTCTCAATCACGTTCAGGCGCGAAAGCACGACCTTCTTCAGTTTGTCGCTGCGAATTTCACGGACCGCCTCGGCAACAATGGCCGTGAACTCGTCATGCTCCGGCACGAGCCTCGACGCTTTGATGCGCGACGGTGCGGCGTCCGGGTCGCTGATGTGATGACCCGTGCCCTCTTCATGCACCTCGTATGACTTAGGGATGTAAAGTGCTGAGCGGTTCTCTGTGTCGAACGGGATTACGCCCACGACTATAGGAGCGTTTATACCCGCGTCCTGAGCGTCTTTTAGGGCCGCGCGCACGTCGGATTGGAACTTGCCGTTCAGGTCCTTGCCGTCTTCTGCAGGCGTCGTAATCCACTTGTAGACGCCCTCTGCAGTCACGGTACGTTTCTTGCCTCTCAGGTAAAACGAGTCTGTCATGAAACGAATGTGCTGCCCCCCAAGCAAGTGCGCATCGGACCGATTAATATAAGTAGGGCGGCTCTCGGTTTAGGGCGCGTCATGCAGGTCATAATAAAAACCTAATTCCAATTAATCAACAACGCTAGGGCACCGGTCAACAACCCTTTACCTTGGGCCGCTTCCTGGAGATGATGTCTCGGGCGTCGGCTGAGCCTTAAAATAACAAAAAAAAGCACATGCCCGTCGCTAGCTATTTCCGAAATTAACGACACACAAGCATCCGTAAACATTTTAGATCTCTATTCTATTTTTTTAAGCAGCTCGTTGATTTGCGGGCCTAGGGTCTGGAAGTTGGCCGGCGAGATAATGTCCACATGAGAGCTGTCAACTGAAACAGTCCGCAGCTTTCCCGTGAAGTTGCGCCACACTTGCTGCAGATCCGTGCCCTGCGGGAATGTACGTTCGGCCACAAAGAGGGTCGTTGTACCCTTGAATTGCGCGCTACGCGCCGTAGCCAGGATTCGCACCGCACTTGCGTAGTTAGCCTCGATAATACTGAACAGCTCCGTAGACCCCAATCCTTGTTGTGAAGTGAAGAGCTCTTTTTCCCGCTGCATCTCATCAAGGACCGCCTGGTCTACCTTTTTCCCGTCCCAGTTCTGCGTCTCGGGAGGCCAAGTGTCGAGCAAGCCCAAAAACGCCACTTTCTTACCTGCAGCCTCGAGCCTCGCCGCCAGCGCATGCGCCAGCGTTCCGCCTAGAGAATATCCCATCAAGTAGTAAGGCCCCGGGCTGTGGCTCGTAATGGTCTCGAAATGCGCCTCTATAACATCATGTAGCGATGCGGACTTCGCAAGCAGTCCCGACCGAGCCGACTGTATGCCGACTAGAGACCAGGACGGATCAAGGTACCGTCGCAGGACGCTGAACTGCCATGCAAACCCGCTGGCAGGATGTATGCAGTAGATTGGTCGGTATACGGGGTCCGTGCTCGTGCGCAGCCGCAACACTGTCTCAAATCCGGCTGTACGCCATGCTTCCTGATCATCCTCGGCAAGTTGGGCTGCCAGAGTCGACACTTTGGGTGTTTGCATGATTTGGCCAATCGTAACTGGCAACCCCAGCTTGCTGCGCAAAATTGCCGCCAGGCGAACGGCAAGCAGTGAATGCCCTCCTAACGAAAAGAAGTCATCCTCAGCGGTCGCTTGCACGCCTAAAAGCTCAGTGAAAGCTTCTGCTACAGGCTTCTCGAGACCTACCAGCTCGCGACGAGAGGCGCTAGTCAGGACATTAGGCTTCGGCAGGGCCCTGCGGTTCACCTTACCAGTGACACCGACGGGCAGCTCCGGCAGTGTCACGATGCGGGGTACCATGTAGGCCGGCAGCTGGTTTGCTAGTTGTTTTGCACACGCATCGGCGTCAATAGCACCCACAACATAGCCAATGAGTTGTCGAGAATCCTCGTCGCCCTCAACCAGAGTCTGCGGGTGGCATACGGCTTGCTTGACTCCAGGAAGCTTTTCCAGGGCAGCGTCGATTTCCCCTAGCTCAATTCTTTGACCACGCAGTTTGATCTGGTCATCGCTTCTTCCCAGAAACTCGAGAGCCCCGCCAGGCAGCCACCGGCCTATGTCGCCTGTGCGGTACATGCGTAGGCCGTCCACCACAATAAACCGCTCGGCAGTCAACTCGGGCCGATTCAAGTATCCCTCAGCTAGTTGCACACCAGAAATATACAGGTCCCCAGGCACGTCCAACGGAAGGCGCTGCAGTTGTCTGTCTAGGACATGCATGCCCGTGTTCCAAACAGGATATCCAATGGGCACAAACATGCTCGTGAGCCTTTCTAGGTCATCACCAAAGGCTTTGTACGACGTCACGTCTATGGCCGCCTCTGTGGGCCCATAGAGATTGTACAGAGGCACGCCCGTAGCGGCTTGCCAATGACGCGCCAGCTTCACGGATAGGGCCTCGCCGCTACAGAACGCTCTTCTCAGCTTGATACCCTCAGCGTGCGGGAGGAATGTATGCAGCATAGACGGCACGAAGTGGAGCGTCGTGATTCCATGATCGTCAACGAGTCGACGCAAATGCTCCGGGTCGCGGTGCGCTTCCGGCGGAGCCATCACTAGCCGGGCGCCCGTAATTAACGGCCAGAAAAACTCCCACACCGACACGTCGAAGCTTGAAGGCGTCTTCTGAAGCACGACATCATCGCTTCTGAGCTGGTACTCATTCTGCATCCAAAGCAGTCTATTTACAATGGCCCTGTGGCCCCCCATAGCGCCCTTCGGCCGGCCCGTAGATCCCGAAGTGAATATGACATACGCCACTCCGGGATGGCGTGCACTGTCCGGTGTTTTCACGTCGCGAGGCTTGATTCCAGAATCTGAGATCAAAACCTTGGGCTGCGCATCGTCCAACATCAAGTTGATCCGCTCTTCCGGGTAGCTAGGGTCAAGCGGGAGGTATGCTGCGCCAGCAGTAATCACCGCCTGTAAAGCCAGCGCGAGCCTATTAGAGCGGCTAAGTGAGACGGCGACAATATCGCCTGTCTTAACACCAAGCAGCTTCAACTCGCGAGCCATTTGCTGCACCGTTTGCTGCATCTCGGCGTACGTCAGTTGAGATTCTTCGTCCTGCAAAGCAATGGCGTCTGGCGTCTTATTCGCCTGATTCTGCAGAAGCTCGGCCAGATTGTTGCTGGGCAGATCGTGCGTAGTCGGCGCTACTTGCTCGTTCGGCAAAAGCAAATTCGCCTTCGAGCACGGCAGGTCAATATTCGACTTGAACTGCTCATAAAGCAAGGGAAGCCGCTGCAAGTGTTGGTCAAGAGTACCTGCATCATAACGACTAGCATTCGCCAGATACTCTACCTTAAGCAGCCCGTCATGAGCATACAAAACCATCTCGATATCACGAATGGGACCTGAGGCGAGATGATGCGTAGTAGCCTCCACCTTGTCGAAGTCAAGATGGAAATCGAATGCTTTGTAGTTAATGACCGGCCCGTACATCAGTTCGCGACTGATGTTT
Organism: Entelexis sorbosivorans; assembly: GCA_030555795.1. Taxonomy (NCBI): domain Eukaryota; kingdom Fungi; phylum Ascomycota; class Dipodascomycetes; order Dipodascales; family Trichomonascaceae; genus Entelexis; species Entelexis sorbosivorans. The sequence continues at coordinate 27,043 of JANIVK010000051.1, read as the reverse complement.
TCGGAGTCATACTTCTGGTGCTTGCGCATTGTCCTGATCGTTTTAGAAATGCTTGCCACCAGCTGCGGTAGCGTTGTTTCAGGATCGATGCTCACCAGCATAGGAAGAACGTTGATAAATGGCCCTGACGTGTTCAGGGCTGCCGACCCGAGCCTTCGCATGAAGATGAAGCCAAGTCCCATTGATGCCGTGTTGCTGAGGCGCAGCAACCAGCACGCAATGAGCGCCATTACGTGCTCTTCCTCGACTTGGAACTCGATAGCGGCGCGAATGATGTTTTTCGAGGGCTGCGCATTGTTTAGAGGCCGGAGCGACGTGGGCTCCGGCAGCTCTTCGCACACTTTTTTCCAATACGCGGCATCCTTGTCGTGTTTAGCGCTTTTGTGGTAGTTCTGGTATTCTTCCACAGCCTCCTCGAGCGGCTTGAACGGGGCCGTGATTGGCGCCGTCTGACGCCGTTTGGCCGTGTACAAATCCACCATGCGGCGCGTTAACGCCGTGAAACTGTAGGCGTCAACTTGAATGTGGTGATACCGCTGATACCACAGCCAAGACGTTTCGCTGAGCTGCAGAAGGACGTGGCGAACGAGGATGTTGCCGCTGTCTAAACGCACATTAGAGGACATGTCTTGTTCAAACAGGTCGTGTGCGTAAGTTCTGGCGTTTTCGTGGCCCCGCAAGTCCATGACCTCGGGCTGGGGCAAGTCCCGGGAGGCAGGAATCTGGACGATGTCACCATCGCGTTCCTCGAAGCTCATCTGGAGGGTGTCGGTCTCGGCCATGCCCTGCATAATAGCCCCACAAAAAGTGTCCACTTCAAGGGGTCCGCAAAGCTCGAGGTAGTGCGACACAATGTACGCATTTTGATGTGGCGATAGCCTATCAGCCAGCCAGATGCCAGGCTGCGCTGCTATTAGAGGAAGGGCCATTGATGGAAAAGATTAGATGCCATGGCCAAGCTTTTGACATATTTTCGCTTTCAAGGACATGTAGGGTTGATGTGTAATGAGCATGTAGGGTTGTCTCTCAGATGCCAGTGCCTTTCGCATGTAGGGCGCGCATTAAGACTAGCCGCTACTGGACGTAGGGTTTTGGTCCACCAGCAATGTGGTGACAACGCATGCGTCAAGACAATACTGACCGGTCCACGATCGGTACGCCGGGAACCCTGGGCCGAGCGAGCAGGTAAGTTCCACGCTGAAGCGAGTCTCGCTCAAAATACTTACTCTAGCGCACTCGAACCCAAAATATTTCTTCAGCGTTGGGTACAGGGCTTTGAACAGGGCCTCTTTGGCCGAGAAAATGACCAGCAGATCGGCTGCGCCGCGCACGCGCTGTCGCTCCTCGGGCGTCGTGAATGCATCAGCGTGCGCCTCGATCAAACTGTTGTTTACCTCCTCGATGTCGATCCCCACGTGTCCATGCCGCTCGGTTGTTATGACCGCTATGGCGCTCGAGCCGCAGTGAGAAATGCTTCCAGCCACGCCGGCGGGCCAGACCGGCTCGCGTTCAGGGTATGCAGTACCGACTTCCTGCGTGATCCCCAAGGTTTCTAAAACATGTTTACAGCAAATTCTGCCGGCCAGGTATTCGGTTCGGCGCTTAATCACGGCCCTTGCGATGTGTGGCGGAAGTGTCACTCCGTACTGCGCAAACGCATCATCAGAGTATCTGGAGGCGTCAAACTCAGTCCTGCAGTAGCATATATCGTAGTCTGCTACTTTTCCTTCCTCAACACGGGCAAGAAACTGCTCCTCGAACCTAGCTGTGCGTCGAGGCTCGAACATAGGACACTAAGATCATGTGATGGTCAAAGGGTCGAGGTACGTCGCGCGCGTAACGATCTTGATTCAGTTGCAGCGAATCGATGCGCACCTAGGTAGTGTGTGGTTAGTCAGCATCGAAGCGCAGGAACTGCTAGCAGAATGGAAGCGTTAACAGGAAGCCTTTGCGTTATTTATTTGCACGCAGGATCCCGCCTGACTTGCAACGTAATTGCTGGGTTTGTTATTTATTACTTGAATGCTCTAGGTTGCTGTTGCTTTAATTGCGGCGCGTCGGCAAGCTGGCGCTAGTACATGGACGTAGTAGTTGTAGTATAAAGTAGCGCCCTCGTAATTTCTAGCCTTGTGGCCTGTTCATGTAGAACCCCAAATGAAGACTGGTCTATGACCTAGTACCTCCTTTGGCAAAATAATTTGTCGCAGGCTGGCACGCTCATTATTTCAAGGCAGAGTCTTGTGGTGGGATCTGGCTTGTGGGGGACTAAGAACTTCGTGGGGGAGGAGCATAGTCGCGAGACGTGCCTCTGCATACACGACTCGACTAAGGCCGTCGGGGAATATCGTGAGGTTATTATTGCTATATAGACAGTCGTTGGTGCGTCAACATTAGTCTAGCTAGCGGCCATATGTTTTGCGCCCAACCTCCTCTCCGGTCTGGGCGACTTCGTTATCTTTGTTGCCCACCTGGGCGAAACCATGCATTTGAGACTTTTGCTCAGAGTTTCGGTCCTCGGCGACGAGCAGATAGTGCTTTAGGGCGGAAGCTAGAATGGAGCAGTCTTTCATGCGGAGCTGAGAGTTTGCTGAGTTGATAGTAGTGCCCATGGGTTCGAGCAACGGCGCAAGGTCGGGCTGCAGCAGGTTTATCTTGGCATGCAATGTACAACTGCCAAGCTAACTCATTTACAGTGGCCAAAGATTGGGGAACGATCTGATAAACTCTAACCTAGAGCATACATGGCACTTTCAAGCTCTATTTTTTTTCTTATCATTTGGCCCGCGGTAGCACTATGAGAGCGGTAAGACCAGCCGAGTTGTGTTTATTAAGCATATCTGCGCGTAGCACGTACTTTGAAGCAATGGTGATCGCCTCTCCCGTGCATGTCATGTGGACGTTGGGAGTCGATTGTGTGAAGACGACGCGCATTTCGCGTATGCGCGTCTTGTTGTGCCAACACGGCAAAGCACAGACGCGCCAGCTCTGCTACGACCCCAAATTCTCGCACTGGCTCCCGCCCGGCCACTCCCAAGACATGGACCTCGGCTAATTACGACGAAAAGTAGGCTTAGACCTCGTGGTGCGTAAAGCTGCACCCCGCATTATTTAAACCTAACCCTTGTATTTATTTGCGATGGCGAGTCATGTGCATGTCACGCTCAGAGTGACTCCCAGGCACGCGACAGAGCGCATACAAGGGCCATAGAGACTAGATCAAGACTTCCTGTAGTTCAATAAACACATGCGTGAGTGTAGAGCTCACCAGAGTGAATGGATTCTAGTATATAATTTTCGGCGGGCAGCAAGCCCTTTTCCCCTAACCTCCACAGTGATGCATATGCTCGGCTGTCGCGGGTGGACTGCCGATAAGATAGGCCTGTCGAGAGGTATATAAGTGGCGTCTATTTCGCATTGAATCCAGCTTTTCTAGTTAACAAAAACTATGTCGAAGCCCTGGCAACTAACTTCAGAGCAGGTAACGCAGGCTTATAACACCAATGGCGAATCGGGACTCTCGGCCTCAGCGGCAAAGAATTCCCTGCAAGACCATGGGCCCAACAAGCTTGACGACGCAGACAAAATTAACTATGGCCTCATCTTAGTTCATCAGATATTCAACGCGATGATTATTGTGCTCTTTGCCTCAATGGTCATAGCGCTAGCTATTCGTGACTGGATATCAGGAGGCGTGATTGGTGCTGTAGTTCTAATTAATGTAGCAATTGGCTTCTGGCAGGAAGTCAAGGCCGAGAAGACCATGCAGGAGCTGAGAATCATGAGCTCCCCCTCGGCTTTAGTCACTCGTGACGGTGAAAAGAGCACAATTAATGCCGAAGACGTCGTCCCCGGAGACGTCGTGCACCTCAGGATGGGCGACATGATTCCCGCAGACGTGAGACTCACCTCTGTTGTCAACTTCGCCACTGACGAAGCTCTGCTGACCGGCGAAACCGTGCCTATCACGAAGGCGAGTGATGAGGTGTTTGACGAGAACACTGGAGTAGGCGACAGGCTGAACATGGCTTACTCTTCGAGCGTCGTGACCAGCGGCCGGGCGACAGGAATTGTGGTGGCTACGGGCATGCACACAGAGATTGGCCAGATTGCCCAGTCCCTGAGTGGTAAGGACTCTCAGAAGAAGTCCTGGTACGTGTACATCAAAGACTGGGTGGGGTATTTTCTGGGCGTTTCCGTCGGTACGCCTTTGCAGCGCAAGCTGTCATGGCTGGCCATTATCCTATTCGCAATTGCCGTCGTGTTCTGCCTCGTCGTCATGGGTTCTCAGCGCATGGACGTCACGCGCGAGGTGGCGATCTACGCGATCTGCGTCGCCATCTCTATGATTCCGTCGGCTTTGATTGTCGTTTTATCTATAACGATGGCCGTTGGATCGAAGGTCATGGCCAAGAAGCACGTCATTGTGCGCAAGCTCGATTCGCTAGAGGCGCTAGGTGGTATAGATGCTATCTGCTCCGACAAAACGGGCACATTGACGCAAGGCAAAATGGTGAGCAAGATGGTCTGGATCCGCAATGACGGCACGTACACGCTCGAGAATGGGACGCTGAGTACGACGCAGTTGTCGCCGCGGCTCATCAATAACTCAAAGCGCGCCGTCCAGTTCACGCCGGTCAAGGAGCACAGTAAGGAGCTCAAAGACTGGCTGCACACAGCTACTCTGGCGAATACGGCCACGGTTAAGAAGGATGAAAACGGTGAGTGGGATGGGCAAGGAGACCCCACGGAGACTGCCATCCAAGTGCTCTGCGCCGAAGTCGACTATGCTCGGGCCGACGTGATTGAACAAGAGGGCCTTGAGTTCATCAAAGAGTTTCCCTTTGACTCGTCTATTAAGAGGATGTCGACGATTTACAAGTTCCAGGACGGCGGTGAAAGAGTCTTTGCGAAGGGCGCTGTCGAGCGTCTGCTTGACCTCTGCGAGCTTAGTGATGCAGAGAAAGAGGAAATTGAAAGCAATGTCACCGCTATGAGCTCTAAGGGTCTTCGTGTTCTGGCGTTTGCAACAAGGAAGGCCCCCGCCGGCGCTGATAAGCGCGACGATGTTGAACGCGAGCTCCAATTCCAGGCCCTCATTGGTATCTACGACCCTCCACGGCCAGAAACCGCTGGATCCGTAGCGAAATGTCATAATGCTGGTATCAGTGTCCATATGCTTACTGGAGACCACATCTCGACGGCGACTGCCATTGCTCAAGAGGTGGGGATTGTGCCTACGAACTATACGCGCGACATGGTCATGAGCGCCGCTCAGTTCGATACTATTACTGAGGACGAAATTGATGCACTCGAGACGCTTCCTCTTGTTGTAGCCCGCTGTTCGCCTCAGAGCAAAGTGCGAATGATCAAGGCCTTGCACCGGCGTAATAAGTATTGCGCCATGACAGGCGATGGTGTGAATGACTCGCCATCCCTGAAGATGGCCGATGTCGGCATAGCCATGGGACAGAACGGGTCCGACGTTGCCAAGAACGTATCTGACATTGTTCTTAGCGATGACAACTTTGCGTCCATTCTTAATGCAATCGAGGAGGGGCGCCGCATGGCCGCGAATATTCAAAAGTTCGTTTTGCAGCTGCTAGCGGAAAACATCGCTCAAGCTATTTATCTCTTGGTAGGCCTTGCCTTCTTTGATGATAGCGGGTTCTCTGTGTTTCCGCTCTCCCCCATTGAGGTGCTCTGGATCCTCGTAGTGACCTCAATGTTCCCAGCCATGGGACTCGGACTCGAAGAAGCGTCCAAAGACATCCTCGACAAGCCCCCCAGCCGCCGCGTTTTTACTACATCAGTACTTGTTGACATGGCCGTATATGGTGTGTGGATGGCTGGGTGCTGCATGGCTACATTTACTGTCGTTGTCTATGGTCGCGGAAATGGCCAGCTCGGCAACAACTGCAATACAGACAATGGTGATAGCTGCGGGCTCGTATTCGAAGCTCGCGCCGCCACGTTTGCTACAATGACCTGGTGTGCTCTTTTCCTCGCGTGGGAGTGTGTCGACCCCATGCTTTCGATAATCCACCTCCGTGTGTGGCGGAATAAGCTCCTTCTGTGGTCGATTGTGGGCGGCTTTGCTTCTGTGTTCCCGATTGTGTATATCCCGGTCATAAACGATGACGTATTTCTTCACAAGGGAATAACCTGGGAATGGGGCCCTGCCGTTGGTTTCTCGCTTGTTTACCTGCTCGGCTCTGAAGCCTGGAAGGCTGGAAAACGCTTCAGGAAATGGTGGAGCCAGCGTGAGCCTAAGGGAGATAGCGAAAAACAAGCTCGTCTTAGCCGTTTCAACACGTTTACATCATGGACGACCGGATCCACGGCTTACGACGAGAAGAAATAAGACAGCCTGTACTTGTTGTTATCATCATCAGCGCAGAATAATTAATCATAGCGAGAATTAATACCATTCCAGATATATATAAGCTTTTTTTTATCGAAATTATCAGCAGAAAAAGAAATGTTTTGGGTTTTAAGTGGGACTCCCCCTAAGGCCACTTCAGCTCGCCCTTCGCGACCTGTGCGCTCGTCTGCAAGCCGTCGACACCCGAAAGATCTGGGTAAAGCTGTTCCATAGCTTTAACCAGCTGCGTTGAGTTCGACGCCCGCGCTGCTTGCTGCTCAAACGCGCTCACGTATTGGCTCGTGAAATCCACGGTTTCCCCGAAGGTGAACGGGTTCGATCCGTTACGGTTCAGATCGTAGTGCGCCGGGATCACCTGGCTGGGGTTGATGTCTCTTATGATGTCGAGAGTCTGCTGCCACAGTTGAATGGACTCAGGCGTTTGCGTGTCTGCCATCCACACGTGCTGGTTCGCCGTGAGCGTTACGCCGCCCAGCACCGTGTCAATCGTGGGAATGTAGGCAAACGTGCGATTCGCCTGCGGGCCAAGAACATAAACGTCGTGGTCGTGGCCGATAGAGAACAAGTATCCATCGGGCCTTGGGTCCACGGGCTCGGGAAGGACGATGCGCTGCGGAGCCTCATTGCCAAGCTGCGAGTCCCACGTCTGCTGCTTGAGTTCGTACGTCGAGTTGATGGCCTCGACAGTTGCTCGCGTGGCAATGATCTTAGCGTTCGGGAAAGCGTCCTGAATAACGTCGAGCCCGAAATAGTAGTCCGGGTCGCTGTGGCTAATGTAGACAAGGCTAAGGTCATTGTGCGTGGCCTTAATTTTGTCCACAAGAATACGCGCTGTCTTGGCTTCAAACCCGGCATCGACAAGCACTGTATGCCGGCCCGCCGTCAGAATTTCGTACGCGGTTGTGAACGCCGAAGCATTGAAAGGATTGTAAACCTCGACATTGAGATAATCCGGTGTCAGGTGGAACGGCGCAGCCAGGACGGACTGGAGACCGAGGAGCAAGAAGGAAAGGGCCATACTGGAGATTGTGTATGCAACGATGCAGCTGTGCGTAATTGAATAAAGCTTTAAATACAGGGCGAATTAGAAGTGGCTTAGCCATACGGCAGAAAAGTCTCAGCATCAATTAGCTCTGTATGCTGCTTGCGCCATCTGCATACGCGCCTAATGCATCCTGAACCGCCCGAGCAAGGCTACGGCCATCGGGCTTCCTACTGTACAGGAGGCGAACTTAGCCGAATGACTAAGGCGGTTCGCAGCCGCAGCGGCTGAATTTCACCCCACGTTAGCGGATTTTTCGCCGCACATTCGCTTATGCACATGACTTGAAGCCGAGATCTATGCCTAATCTGCTTTAAAAACGAAAAATGGCTATTGATACTCTCTTTGGTGAGTACTCTACTATGTCTTGTTCTTGGCAGCGCGTCGTCCAGTAGCTAAGCCTGCTGATCGTCCCGCCCATATTTGCACATGCACACGTGCGCCGCAGCCAAAGTGCGCGCCGGGCGGACGCAGCCGCAGTGGCGATGAGTAATGTCGTACTCACTGATTTTAGCGACGCAGCGCGGCCGGCGCTCAGTAGTTTGGATTGAATTGGCGGGCTACCATAATCCTGAGGCTAATTGAGGCATACTGGCTCTTGTGAGTTTGCATAGTGCTTTGTATGCGTCACACAGACTCTTCTTTTTTGAATCACGTGTTAGTCGGCGCACCGACCCTCCCCCCACCTCCCGCATATGGTATCCTAGCCCTCGATTTCAGTGACTTGTGTGGAGGGTGGTGGGAGCACAAACAGCCAATGTTTGCCTCCGTCGAGGCGCGCCTGCCCGCTCGAGTTTTTGCGTGATCATAAGCTGCAGTTCCTGAACCCTGCATCTATAAAATTATTCTGCCCTCGGAGAATTACTGAAGAGTGCATTGCGCGCAGCCGCATCCCCCGTTTCCCGACGCAATGTGCACTCGTTCCGTGCGACTTGCTCGACTCAATATGCGCCGGGCCTTTTCTTAACTCGCAGCGTATATAAGTCAGCTCAGCAGTAAGCCAATCTTGTTTCACTTAGTGAGACACGGACTGCACAACGCGCATAAACTATGAAACTTGCGATCTTGGGCGCTGCACTGCGGCTGCTGCTTCTCGTGCAGGCGGCGTCTAATGGAACGAAGCTGGAAAATCGGGGCACGTACATTGCTGACGAAAGCTACAGGTCCGTGAGCCAGAATGAGAGAATCAGGTTTTTGATTCTGCACTACACAGCCGAAGACTTCAACAGTTCGCTCAACTCACTGACAAAAGGCCCCGTGAGCGTTCATTACCTAGTTCCCGAGCATCCTCAGGTCGAGGGTGGTGAGCCGATTGTATATCAGCTGGTCGAGGAGGAGAAGCGTGCCTGGCACGCCGGCGTCAGCAATTGGAAAGGAAGGGTGAATCTGAACGACGCTTCGGTAGGCATAGAGATCGTGAACCTCGGTTTTACCGACAACGCAAACGGTACGAGAACTTGGTATCCGTATCCCGCAGACCAGATCGACGCTGTGGCGCGGGTCTCGAAGGATGTCATTGAGCGTTACGGCATCACGCCCGATAGTGTTCTTGGGCACAGCGACGTCGCGCCGTTGCGGAAACAGGACCCTGGAAAGCTGTTTCCCTGGGAAGAGCTTGCGCGCCGTGGCATTGGTGCTTGGCCTGATGCAGATACGGTAGCTAAGTACTTGGGAGACCGCCAAAAGGAAGACGCGGCGGACGTCCGGCATGTTCAACAGCTGCTGAGCTCCTACGGCTATGACCACATTCCTCAGACGGGCGAACTCGACTCGCAGACAAGGACCACAATCAGTGCGTTCCAGATGCACTTCCGGCAGCGTGATATCAGTGGAAACGCCGATGCGGAGACAGAAGCGATTGCCCAAGCATTGCTAGAAAAGTATAACTAGAACTGATTATAGTGTAAATCTATAGCCTGGGTATGTTTGCAATAAGTCAAAAGTGACGCTACATCATGCCCTATTTAGGCTTCTCCTTTCTGCATCCACGGCGAATAAAGTGTCAACGTGACAGAGCATATTTAAAGTGATTGCTGATTTGTTGCTGCCGAAGTGCGGTTCGGGTGCTCAAACCTTAATAATTCGGCTGTGCTGGACTGTATGTAGGCGCATGCAACGTAGGGGCGCAGCGCAGGTCGGCTATGCATCATCTCTGAGCTCGCAGGGCGCACGCGTTGTGTTGTGATAAGCTCTTCACGTGAAAACGGGTTCAGCGGTCTTGCAATGGCCTGCGAGCATTATTATAGCTCGTTGGGGACTGTACTGACAGCCGCTGGCATAATCAGGGCCAGCGACCTGCTGTTTTGCCTCCTCCGTTCATTGCGCTATGGCCTTTTTTTTTTTTTAAATACAGCCCACTATAACTGTTCGAAATCATAAAACGCTGAGGCAAATTACTTCGCCTGATGTGATGACGACGGCTCACCTAGCTGCACGTTTACAGAGAGGCAACATCCTGCTTATATATATTATTCTGTCACGTTGGCACTGCTGCCAACCGTATGCGAGTCTCATAGCTTTAGCTTTTGGAGCTTACTTTTGCATAAAATTGTTAGTGTCATTTCATTTTAGATGATATTAGTATACGTACACAAATGGGGAGTAGTTAATTGCGACAGCCACAAAGAAAGGCGCAACTACAACAGCTGGGCCATGACGGCAGCGACGGCACCCATAGCAGCTACACTAGCCATAGCACCGCTGTTGGAGACGGCCGGTGGCTTCGACTGAGACGAGGCTGGCGCAGCCGCGGAGCTGGCATGCGAAGCCGCCGCCGAGCTGTGGGCCGCAGAAGAGGCAGCAGAAGAAGCAGCAGCGTGCGTAGTGGTCGCGGCGGCGGCGGCGTTCTCGGCAGACTTGCTCTGCGTGGCCTCAGCAGACTTGCTCTCCGTGGCCTCAGCCTTGGGCGAAGACGACGCAGAGCTAGCCGGTGAGGCGGCCGCAGTGGAAGTCGGCGAAGCAGCTGCCGAAGACGACTCAGTGGCAGAGGCTGCCGCAGAAGTCGGCGAAGCAGCCGCGGCGTCGCCAATGGCGCTGGCAAGCAGCGTGCTTTCCGTGGCGCCAATACCCCACCAAGCACCGACCGACTTGCAAAGAGAGTTGGCCAGGGAGGAGGCAGACTCGACCTCGGAGCCCTTGCAGTTTTTAGCGAAGCAGTCGGCAACGGGATCAATCCACTGAGGCATGATACACAGACAGCCGGTATCCCAGTAAGGGCACGGCGTGTTGTCGACATTCTCCTTCACGCAGCTCTGCGCACAGTCAGGAAGCTTCCCATAGATCGGGTCCGCGAAGCCATTGATGCTAGCGGTTTTAGGCACCTGCGGGTACGTGGCCCAGTTCTGGGCCAGAGCCGGCGAAGCAAGCAGAGTCACAAGGGTATAACGAATGTTCATCACCATGGCGAGAGGAGTAGGAAGCAAGGTTGCGAAAACCTGTCCTCGCAGCGGGCATTAAGTACATTTTCCAGCTCTAGAACCCTAAACCATTGATGATCAGGGCGATCCGCGTTGTGCAGGATCACCCTCGCGCGACTTTGCGCTTCTTTCAAAAATACTGTTGTCATTAAGTTTGCTATGAAGTGAATATGTTGCGGCCGGCGCAGCGGCTCACAGAAAGGCTCGAAGTTTGTCTTGTACCTCAGTTAATCTGGCTAATTCAAGTCCGTACGGCGCTGAGAAGCCATCAGCATTGACGAAAATAGAATCAGTCAGCATTTCAAGGGCATGGTTGGGGTACATCCAGATTCTGATGCATTGAGGGCGCACACGCAGATGAACGTGCATGTGCATATTCGGTAAGACTTGGGCAAGGGTGCGCTGACCCCAGGGCCACGGGTCGGTGCCGCGGCTCGTCTGGGGTAAATTGTCCTTCTGCAGCACTTAAATGTTGGATAAGGACTCTCGGCATACGAACGTTTACGCGCCGTCTAAGTATGTTATACTCTTAGGCGTTGTTGTCGCAGCCAGAGCAGCTCTTTCGTCATTCCGGGAATTGCCGCCTGTCATTCCAGCCAGGGGCGTGTACGAGTCAGTGCCAAGCGGCAAACGAGTGCGCATGCAGAAGGGCGACTAGGTTTCGTCGCTTACGGATACGATCATGGGCGCTTCTTTTCCTGGGTGTGCCGCGTCGTCCCGATTGGTGCTCGGTCCGTGTTGATGGGCTCGCGTTCAAAATTAGCCATCTGCGGTTATGCAGCAACTAAGCAAAAGCGCAGCTAGCTTTAAGCTGGAGCGGTACTTTGATCTTCAGTTATGACGTCTGTGAGAGGGGGCAAAGTGATGGTTGGAATGTTGGTATGACCCGAGATGTGTGCATGCGCCGAGTTGCTACTGCCGCTTTGAGCTTCATGCCTCGGAGAAACACTAGAAAAAGGTATGAATATCCCCTCATGCGCCTGACGACTGGGGCCACCCATGTACCTTTTACTACAGGCCAGGGTTCACAAGGGTATGATTAGGAGACAGGTAGATTAGGGTCTACGGCGCGGCAAAGGGGTGATGAGGGTGCAGCACATATGAGCTATGCTCGCAGTTGATTGGCTGTTTCGCGAGCTTAACGTTTCCGATTCGGCCAGCAGAGGCAGTATACGTGCAGGCTCCATCAGGCATCGTGATTGGCAAACACCCCAGCTACTCGGGACTTGAAATCTAGGCGAACGATAAGCCGACGATGCAACATTCGATCAAGACTTTCTAAAAGTCGTTTTACTCATTGTACTACAACTAGACAGTAGCCTCACTTGTTTCTTCACAGAGAGTGTGGGCAAATAAGATCATGCCTCTCTTCACATTCTGCTGTCTACTTGTCCCGAATGGGCGTGGCAAATGGTAGACGAGAAAAGAAGCACGGCTCGGGACTGCATATGCATAGGTTACTTATTGACTAATATCTATTACATCGAGGGTATGCAGTGTCACGCATGGACAACCCTGCATATACATGTCACGTAGGGGTTCAGATCACGATGATGGTGCAGCGGGGTTCGAGTAAGATCTCACCATCCCGAGGAAGCTCTGTTCATTCAAGAAATCGTCGGCCTCCGACTAGGGAGTCATGGAAGCCCCGTCGTGCACATACGTGCTGTGACGAGGACTCCTCAATTATGACTTGTACCCGCTGCTTGCTTTGTGAGAGTATTTAACACGTTCTGAAAAACATCTACTTCTCTATCTTATGCAATTACTAACAGACCTTTGAGATTGACATCTATATATATACATAGATATGTGTACATTTGCCGAGTTTAACTAAAGAGCGCTACACAGTAAAGGTGAATCAGAAATGGTTATCCCATTCAAAGATCAGTTCTTCGTAGAGCGAAGGTGGAACAACCAATACTCATGGGGCATGTTCGGCGGGCTCGTCGGCGTGTTCCTTTTATATGGGTTTGGCATCCACTGGGGCCCGCGGATTGCCCGCAAGTACCGCTCAAAGTATCCAAAGACCTATCGGGCTTATGCAAAGGCCCTCCGTTTCTGGAATCTGTTTAACGCAACGTTTCGCTTGAGAGTCTGGTACCTTGGTACATTCTACATCCAAAGCACGGTCTTTTTGGTGCTTGCAATCTATATTGTCTGGCTTGCCATGATGAGCTGGTGTCAGACGGCAGAAATCAATTACGAGCCACAGTCGTACATCGTCGGCAAGAAACTTGGCAAGGTTGCCGTCGGAAACATGCCACTTCTGCTACTTTTTATCACCAAGAACGATGTCATGACACTTTTGACTGGCTGGCCTGCGCATCACTTGACACTTCTCCACATTTGGATGGGCAGAGTCCTGTTTTTCATGATTGTAACACACGTCATTCTTTGCGCGAAGTATTGGATTGACCTGAACTACATGATCATGATTATCATCCCGCCTCAGATCATCGGAATGATAGCGTTCGGCAGCTTTTCTATGCTGACGCTTTTGAGTCCGAGCTTTATTCGCAGACTTTCTTATGAGTTTTTCCTGTTCAATCACGCATTCTTTGGTGGCCTTATGCTCCTTGCTGGCTTTCTACACAACGACGGCGCCAAAGCTGGCATTTTGCTTGCCGTTCATGCACTGGCTCTAGATCGCGTCGTGTTGCAGGTACGCGCTCTCATCAACCACTGGTGTATGAAGCCGGATGAGTATTTGGCAACCTTCACGGTTCTTGATTCGAACACTATCAAGATCGTACTGCCCATCAGTAACAAGGATCTTACTTTGCGCGGAAGAGTGCTTCACACTTTCGGCAACTGGGAGCCCGGTCAGCACATGTACATCAAGGTGCCGTCGGTCGGCAGGTTTGAGTGGCACCCTTACACAATTGCGTCTTTGAGCAGCACGAGAGAAATGCTGATCATTATGAAGGTCTACAAGGGATTCACTAAGCGGCTTATGAAGGCAGTTACGAAGAAGTGCGAGGAAAATGGCACCGAGAGTTGTCAAATGAAGACTTGGTTCCACGGCTCCTACGGAGCAACCTTGGCACCATTAGTGAACTTCGATAGTGCTCTTTTCATCGCTGGCGGAACCGGGGCATCGTTCACTTTTCCTTTAGCGCTTGACTTGTTGCAGCGGATGACAAGTTTAGGAACTCAGTGTCGCTGTCAACGCATCAAGTTTGTGTGGTACACACGGTCGCGTGAGAGTCTGCGGTGGTACGAGAATAATATTGCAGCTATGCGTGACCTTATGGATACGTGCCCACCTGGAATGGTTTCACTTGAGGTATACCTCACCGCGCGCACCTTAGTTGAGAGTACAACGCCAGCAGATGTCGAGACACTGGCAGCTGAAAATACAGAAACTCAGGCTGAAAAGGTGGAAAAGAAGCCTGCCTTGGCTTTAGGGAATGTGACCACCCACGAGTCGCTCGTTAGCATCGAGACCGGGCGTCCAAACGTGTATGACCTTATGGAGGCGGAATTCTGCGACCAGTGCCGACAACTTGGCAAACATGAGCCCAAGGACATCGCTGTTTTGTCCTGTGGACCTTCTGCGCTAGTGAACGAAGTTGCATTTGAAGCGGAGAGGCAAGAGCGCATCAAGAAGAACCTTAGCGTGTACCAATATATGGAGAAGTATCTTGTCTGAGCTTAAGCCAGAACAGACCTCACTTCCTTGACACGCAGCGTCACAACCTAAGTCGTGCGTTTCATACCATTGTCCTGCTTTATTTTTATTTGTCGCATAAGTACGTACCTCTCATGATTCACGATTTTGAATGTAGTTTCTAATATGAGCGAGATGTACTCCAAATGTGAAACTGAGATTCAAGCACCTATATTCGAATCCGAGGTGTTAAGACTCTCAGAAGACTACTGATAGTGGCAGCAAGGTATATGCTTGACCTCACATGCATTCTGTACGCAACCCCCAGCACAGAGACATTATTGCTCTATTGCTTTTTTTTCTTATCGTAGCGTAATAAGCTGTGAAAAAGCGCAACTACGGAGCCCACGAGCACATAGCTGAGCAACAAAGACCCTCTTATTTCATGGAAGTCCCTGTTTCAACCGTGACTGAGCGGGATAAGGTATATAGTTCCCGCCCGGCACCTCGAAGGCGCGCAAAAGAATTGAATGCCAAGAAAAGGAACCTGGTGGTGACTCCACGCACGGCATCGGTAACTTATTGACGATTATTAAGTACATCTGCATAGTCCGCCCAAATGGCTGCACATTGAATAAACTACTCGAACCCTACATACGCACAGCTCTACTACTTCGATCGATCTGCACTAGATACCTAGCCACGAGCCGATCTCATCGGCAATTTCCACCTCTAGGGTGATAGTTCGCGGCAACTCCGCACCACATTGTTTGCCAAGATTCATACCCGCCTCGAGATGCTACGCTTGGCGCTGATGGCTGCATCGCGGAGCGAGTAACTCCACGAGCCACAGTTTTGGTGTGATCAATATAAGTGAACGGCCACCAACAAAAGTTCATGTTCGTATCATTAAGTGAAGTAGCTAGTAGAAAGTACATAAAAGACGCAATATCTAAATAAGGTGGGCCATGATCGCGAGCACAATAGCTCCAAAGGCAGTTGCTGTTGTGTCAGCGGCATTGGAGAGACCAACAGGTGACACCTTTGCCGTAGCTGAAGCTTCTAGTTGCGGCCCAGAAGTTCCGGATCCGCTTTTAGAAGCTCTTGGAGAGTTCGGCGCTTTGGTAGAGACACTATGCGGCGTAGTGGCTGCGCGAGTGATTGTACAGGGACAGTCCGTAATCGTCAAAGTCGTTGGCACGGTCACAGTGTACGTGTGGCCGTTCGTGGCGATCTTTGTTGGAGTAGGGCAGTAAGTCGTTAGCGCAGTAACAACTACTGTTTCGACAGCTACGGTGCTGCTGGGCACTTCAGCGCTTGCTGTATCTCTATTTATTGCCGCACTAGACGGCTTAGAGTCAGCACTCCTCGAGATATGGGCGTCTGGCGTGGGGGCGGAGGCGCGCGCATTTCCAGAATGGGCCTGTGCGGACGCATGTGACGTCTCATTCAGACCGTGAGAAGAAGCAGAAGAAGAAGCAGAAGTAGCAATTGGCACTGGCTCACTTTCGGTGGGCGTATGAGCCTCGGTTAGTGAGTTAGTAGCAGTAGTGCTGAGGGCTGAAGGGTGAGCAGAGGTTGCAGCCGGATGTCCTGAGGGCTTCGTCGCGTTGCGATGAGCAGAAATCGCGCTGGAGGCTAGAGAAGAAGGAGCGCTCTTGGCGTGTTCAGAGCTATGAGATGCGTTCGCAACAGACTTAGTCGCTGCAGCACCTCCATCACTTAGTTGGGCAGACGAGGTTTCAGTTGGGCCCTGAGCGGAAGCCACGGCGGCACCTGAATTCTGAGTAGAGTCCGAACCGGTGGATGCAGCTGCTGGGCTGGATGATGGCGAAGTGACAGATTCGGCCTTCGCTGAAACTAACGGCAAGGTAGAAACTGCCGCCGACGTGAGCGTAGGCTGAGGAGACGAGGAGCTCCTAGCGGGAGAAGGTAGAACAGAAGAAGAAGAAGAAGAAGAAGAAGAGGGGGAAGAGGAAGTAGGAGACGAAGACGAAGACTCGGTGACGGAGGCCGAAACTCGAGAAGATAGTGTTGAGGGTGACGCAGATGCAGAGGATGTAGCAGCTGCGGCAGAAGACGCGGGCGTCGACGTAGCCGGGCCGGCGCGCGCGGCAGCTTCGGCAAGCAGGGTGCTGTCTGTCGCGGCAATTCCCCACCAGGCACCAACCGACTTGCAAAGCGAGTTGGCTAGAGAAGTGGCGCTCACGACTTGCTCGCCTGCGCATTTCTCAGCGATACACTCAGCTATGGGATCAATCCACTGTGGCATAATACAAAGGCAGCCCGTATCCCAGTATGGGCACGGCGTGTTGCCGGTGTTCTCCTTAACGCATGGCTTGGCACAGTCGGGAAGTTTCGCGTAGATGGGGTCGGCGAACCCGTTGATACTCGCTGTCTGAGGGACCTGTGGATAGGTACCCCAGTTCTGAGCTAGCGCCGCGGAAAGAAAGAGTGTGTTGATCGTGAGGCGCATCTTGACTGGATTGGACTTCAGATTGGTTTCGCCATTTCATAGTAACGCCAAGGGTCTTATATATAGAAGATCGGTATCTTCGACTCTACCCTGTATGACTAGGGTTATTTTTAGATGATCTTGCATGATCGCCGGACGTTCGGCGCTACATACACAACTCTTTCTCTCGTTCTCAAAAGCAAGCAATACTTTGTGGCAGCCGAACAGACCATTTTCAGCACCCCTCGTACCCCGCATATGTGCTCTATGGCTCTCAATAGTTGTATAACCAAGCTAGAAGATTTATCAGATCTCGAGGGTAGGGGCGGTATGTTAGGGTGCTGCCATATGTTTCACTTGGTCGACGCAGTTCGTGTGTTTGGGCGGTATGCGGAATGTGACTCGTGGACAGGACGTATAACGGCACTCTGCGGATCCGACGATCTTGGATGTGCTTAGTTCTTGGTTTGATTGCTTGCTGTTTGCTTAACGTACGTTGGCACAGCACATCACTGACGTTATCGTCCATAACGTCTCATCATTAAAATCAGTACTAACTACCTAGCACGCAAGACGGACAAAAGTTCCCCAGAATCAGGGTGAAACCCGAGTTAGCATCTCCTGGCAACGATACGGTCTGGGGAAGACCCTGGTGTCTGTGCACTGCACTGTCTATGCATTGCAGTATGCACTTAGTCAACGAGTGCGTCCATACGGCTCGCGTTGCATGATGCGCTGCCCTACCACGGCACGGCATCGGTCGCTGGTGCTCCCAGATGCAGACCGGGCGAGGAAATAAGACAAATACGGCGTGTCCCCAGGGCGGGCGTCTCACATCTACCACCAGTAAGTTGACTATGACTATTATTTCACCACTCGATACATGCAGGAGTGTCCTATTAGCTGTTATATCCGTGATCCGTGTATTTCGGCGCCAGCCTTCCCTATCTAACGTGCATCGCCTACGCACGCACGCCGTTGGCGGGCCGCTAAGTGCCGTCAAGATTTGTCACGAGAATGTCTTAGTCATTCTATGCCATTAGTCTGACAAGTAATAGGCAAGATTGGCAGGACGTGGAGAACCTGAATCCACGGCCCTACTCCAATAATATAATTCCAGTTAATAGGTGAGGGAAACGGTTCAATTAAAGAAAAGAAATTCAGTACTGACGGTGTACTATAAAATTCTCGGGCGTGAGGACTCCATATGTTGACCACTGCGGTATAAATTCGCGCAAGTCACATTTTGACGCTGCATCGTTCACCGCTTAGGGCCATTGCCTCGCTTGGATCTCAGCTTTGCCTTCGGTCACGATTCCGTCGAGCCTTGCGTGGTCGCAAAATACCCCAAGCTCGAAGCATTGCAGTACGCTGGCCGATGAGGGTAGCATATATCCTTTGCGCGGCTGTAATGCAAAACGATAGTTGGCGTAACTGAAGTCTGTCCAGCTGGCTTTCGGCTCTGCTCGCATAGCGCCTGCGACCTGCCCTCTAACACTGCTCTACGCGGTTTTCGAGTCTTTCGTGGACAATATGCCACATCCTTGTTAGGCTTAGCGGGCGTGAAGGTCACTTCAGGCACTCAGCGCATGTATCTCACCGCATTTGGATAGTAGAAGCGGTTCTTTTTCGCGAACTTAATTTGCTAACAGGAACTTGCTTGACGAGAGATCGATGGATGTATAGTGCCGGTTATTTGTGAGCCATTATTGGCCTTTAATGCGTTTTTAGTATTGTACACGCTATTTGTCAATTGGCAGCATTTGTTCTTGAGTGCCTGAGAGGTGATCCCCTGACGGTTTGCTTTCGTGATGCGGCTGCCACTATGTATATTTCATATAGTGCAGCCATGTGAGCTGGCAAGGACGTATTCCCCAGCATGTGCGGATGTCGCATGTTAAAACGCTAAATTATGGCAGACACACGCATAACTTTGCGCAGAGACTGTCTGCTATAAACCAATTCTTATGTGTTATCTGCGGATGCCATGCCTTTGCTATAGCCATCATTTCTACCCTTGAGCTTGAACACGATGACGCGTATAATGCGCAATCTGTGGTGTGTTTATCGTATTCCTTGCAGTGCTCTTGTGTCTCCAGTATCAGCGACCGTGATTCCATTACCGACCGTGTCGTATCGTGGAGTATCGTGGAGTACCATTGGAGGGGCGCCCGCCTGCATCTTATGGACGTGATCGTTTGCTCTGAGCTTGGAGTCCTTTTGAGAATTACCATGTCAATCTGACGAGAACTTATTTTGTTGCCTTCATTATTTTGTGGCAGGTACCATACGCAAAGACATTGTAATCCGGTAGCGCGCTATACTACGTTATGTATCTTTTCTGTGTCACCTGAACCTTCACGCCTTCAATCGTGTTCGCGTTCCCGATGCTTGTCTGACTCAGTGGTGCTTTCGTCTGTAAAGTCAAATGTGCCTGACGATTGGTCGCTGTCGCCCCAGGTAGGCTGCTGCTGCTGTTCACGCTTATACTTGGGAACACCGCCCTCTTTGTAATGGAGCCCTTCCACAGGAACGTCCCCGTAGGCTAGAGCTGGATAGATGATACTGAGGGGCATCATGCTCAGTATTATCATTAGCCCATCCATGATGAGAAAGTAGCGTTCTGTTGCCATGAGGTACCCACCCCAGCCAACTGAAATCTCAACAATCCGATATATAGAGCGGATAAGCAAGAACAGAATTGATATGGCGAGCGCTGGCAGCCAGAACTTGAACAGCGGTCGTTTCCTATTACGTTCGAAATCTGGACACCAGTTGGTCTCACGCTGAGGGTCCGTGAAAATATTCCACGTCACGTAGGCAAAGAGTATTGTGAAGCAGGACAACGAGAGCACTTGAAACCCAATTCCAGCAACCATTATCCATCCTCCCGTGCTTATGCCGAAGCCCTTAACGTTGTAATTGACGTCGGCAGCAGCTTTGCCCCCGCCGGCAGCCTGGATGAGGATCGATACTACGTCGCAAGTCGTACAGATGGCGGTATACATCATGGGACGTAGCGGTGAGTACCTTTTGCCATAAACGGATATTTCCTTGGCGAGCTGGTAGTATATGCCTGCTGCCATAAATGCTGGCGCAAACATCAAGCAAACAAGTTGCATCTCATAGAGAGGAAGCGAGTACAGATACTTGTGTGACAAGGCGCGGGCAATATAACCGGCCAGCTCGAGGCCGGATGTGATTCCCCATGTGACAAACATCCACCAATCGCGCGTTACTGCGCCGAGGCCGAGCTGGATACAAAGCACGATGCCAAACAAAACGCAGGCAACAATGTTTGCCGGTAGGTTTGGTGCGTAACCATAGGCATTAGAGATGCTGCTCTGTGCCGACATTGACAAAATGCACTTTGCCGCGATGAGATGGCGACAAAGTTTGCATGGTTGTATGCAATGTTGTGTCACGTGGTGTGTGTATGTGACAGGGATCGGCGTCAAGACGCATGGAACCCTTCCCTTTGGCTGCAGTCTCGCGTCGTTTATGCGACTCGGTAACGACGCCCTGCTACATGTAAGAAGCAGATCGCTATGCAAACCCCGGATTTTTCCAACCTAAGGTACAGACTAGTTAGCGGCGAGTACATACCAAATGTGGAGACTAGCTAGGCTGCGCCAATCATTGCGTTGCGCATTCGATCGTGGTTAAGGGACACCATCCCGAGTGCATTTTTCTATTCGCACGTTATATAATGGCTAGGGTAACATGTAGATAAGCATATGTTGCAGTACCGTGGGGTGCCCCTTTCATACGCCTGTGCTGCACTTGTGTTGCACCTGCAGGGATGAGTGCGTTCGGCGAAAGGCCTCTTGCGGTCGGGTTCGCAGGTTCTATGTTTTTTTCCGATGACCGGGAAGTGCGCAGACCCTAGCTTTTGTAAGCCGTCGTGGTCAGTGCGTCAAGGCGGTCTTGCTGCCGCTCTGCGAGGCTTCGAGTGGAGCCTGCGTAGATGCCTTTGACGCTCTTGTGGGACAAGCTGTGTAGGCGCGTATAAGCCAGATGCTACAGACTAGTTGGCCAATACTTGGCGCCAATGGGTTAGTTGTTAGGGTAGGGGCGCTTATCGCGACGCATTCTACCCTATGCAACCAATAATATAAGTGCCTACTATGACCCATGCAGACGGGCCTGATAAAGCACATACCAGCATACTCTATCACCTCTGTCTCTTTTTTGTGGTTTTTTGGCTGTGCGTTAAGCATTGGCCGTCTTCTTTGTGTTTCCCGGTTGCTATCATTGTGTAGCCTAATTACCGAACGTAACTACGGGCTCGAGCACCCAAGACAGTTAGGCGGCTTCCGAAGCCAAACGCATAACCGATTTTTGGATTCGCTCTACTCCAGAAACAGAGGGGTTGAAGAGTGATTCGTCTCTGTTTTATTAAGACTCGTTCGTAGCGGAAAAAGGTCACATACGAAAAACAAGAGTTTCCTCCTACTTTCAACCCCAAACCATGCGCGGAGATCGCAAATTCGAACTAGGAAAGCAACGAGACGACTCTAACTATTTCAAACAAGGGGCATCACCGCTGAAAACGGCCATTCAAATTAATTATGCAGAGGATTCACATCCCATGGCATGGTCGCCTTAAGAGCCGACGCTTTCACCTCTTGAGCCAGGAGAACGAGGCGCAGACGATGCGAAAGCATTTACCGCAGCAGCTCGCACACGAGGAGGCGATCTGCTCAGTATCGACCTGTATGATGCTACTTAGCTCGTCAGGAATATTATGGAACATTCGGCGCCTCTTGGCATCTTCTGCACTGTATGACCATATGATGGAGCAAAATAGCAGTGGCCGGCGGCCCGAAAAACAAGTTCTCGCGGAGTATGGTAGCCTCGGCGAGCATCGGTTATAATTACCTTGTGAGCTTTTCAGGCAGGGCCCGACTCTGCGGTGACCCTAAACCTTATCCACACATAGTAGATAGGAGCCGCATAGCCTATCATCAATTATCGCGGTATATAAAGCTTCATGTTTGGGCACGCCACGGGCGACGACACTCAGTAGCTGGCCAGCATGCCATTCACAGTGAACAGCTTCGCAGTGACCCGAGCGAATGGTGCAATAGTGCCGCACAAGCTTGAGCGCCGAGACGTTGCTGGCGACGATGTTCTTATTGCAATAGTCTATGCCGGTGTTTGCCACTCCGACATTCATATGGCTGACGGTGACTGGGGGGTTCCCGCTTTTCCGCTTGTTACTGGCCACGAAATCGTAGGCGTCGTTTCTAAGGTAGGCCCCGACGCGAAACGCACAAACGTCGGCGAGATTGTTGCCGTCGGGTGTATGGTTGACTCCTGCGGCGCATGCCAGCAATGCGAACTCTCGCATGAAATGTTCTGTACCGATTTCTGCTCCTTCACGTACTGTTCACCCGAGCGCCGCTGGGAGGGTCACGTCACCGCGGGAGGTTACTCCGACGCTATTGTCGTAGCCGAGCATTTTGTCCTTAAAGTGCCGGAGCCCCTGCACGAGACAAGCCTCCTACGCGGCGTCGCCCCCATCTTGTGCGCTGGAATCACGACGTACTCGCCGTTGCGCAGACATAACGTTGGAAAAGGCAGCAAGGTGGCCATTATCGGGCTGGGTGGCCTAGGCCATATGGGGGTGAAGCTTGCCAAGGCACTCGGAGCTGAAGTCACCGTAGTGTCGCGCTCGCACAAGAAGGATGCGGAGGCCAAGAGCTTGGGCGCCGATAAGGCGATTGCGTCCACATCAAAGAATGAAATGAAGGGTGTGAAGTCTTACTTTGACCTAGTGATTGATACGATTCCCTTCGAGCACGACCTAAGCCCGTACATCTCGATCATAAGGCCATATGGAAATCTGTGCATCGTGGGCCACATTGGCGTCTTCCAAGCCACGCCCTTCAGCAGTGAGTCCCTCATCTTTGGCAATCGAAGCGTATCCGGATCATCCATTGGCGGGATTCAGGAAACGCAGGAACTGCTGGACCTATGTGCAGACCACGCCATCATTGCTGATTATGAGCTTATCAGTAGCGTTGACGGGCTCAACGACGCCTGGGCCAAGATGAGATCCGGCGATGGCGCTAGTCGCTACGTGATCGACATCGGGGCCCTACGCCAACCGAATAAACTCTGATAGGTGCGCATCAAGATATCCATGTAAACGAGTATGGTATAATTGTCGAGCTTTGTTTAGAGACCACCCACAGGGATAGCAAGAACCCAATGGATCTTATGCGTTACCCACGAAAGAGATCATCAGCCGCCCCACCAGCTCGCACAAGTTACAAAACGGAAGACTCACGTTCTACACGACTAAAAATCAGGACGTCGTGAGGCTATATGTAGGAGCGAATGGGCGTGTTGCAAAGAAGCCCGGACAGGAAGCGTCGATATGCTTCATTCAAGTCCTGCATCAACGTCGCTGATCCCCGCGATAACCCCCATATATCGTGCTGTAGAATCAGATGAATACCGAGACAAATGTGCCGCCCACACGGCGCGGGGTTCCCGTGTTCTAAAGTCGCCGCTGACCTTCGGCAGCAGGATCGATCAAAGCACAAGGCGGACAAGCTGCCACCCGATACCACGGCGAGCGGCATTTATAAGTGTTGTTTAACACGTCAAAGAGCTCAACTCTCGAGCAGCTCGAATCTCGGCAGTAGACTTATCAACAGATAACGGCTATCGCACCTCAATTGCGACCGCGATCGGTGCCGCAAGCTGTTGCGGCAAGCATTTGCCGCAATTACAACCAATGAGGAGCAACGAGCGATAGGCGAACCACCGTTCGCACGTGCTGCGTAAATCGCGCAATCAAGAAATCTTATCTCTCGTATCTTACTATCGCCACATTACGGACGGGCACATGACAAAGTGGGATCGCGGCGATCCTTCCTTGTACGGAGTAGTCTTGGCTCATGCTGTAGGTATACGAGCTCACAGACCACACTACAGGCGCGTTAAGCCGAGTATCGTGCGCAGCAGGCTCTAGGAGCTACGATTGACCTCGCGGCGCATGTTCACGTGACATTTATGAGAGCGCCGTTATGCATGCGCGCCACGCTCCTAACCACAGCCGTCTGACTAGCGCAGCATAAAAAGAGGACTCTATTTCCAGGCGTCAGTGGGCGCCGCTTAGAACTAGGACTATCATGAAATTGACTGCTATTGTCGCTGCTGTTGTTTCTTTCGCCGCGGTTGGAGCCGCATTCAATAATTCAACGGCGAACGAGACTCTTTTCAATTACAAGCGCGAAGCTCAGCCCATCAACAAACGTGTTGCTAACTGAGGAACACTTCCAAATTACGAATCTTTCCTACAAGTGTGGCGTGCGCTACGCGGAACCCTGCTTCACATCTTACTAGGCGCAGGAAACGCTTTCAGCTGTCGAGCCTGACTGCGGAATACAGGGCTGAGAAGCTAGCGTGACCAGAATCTATGCTTATGCCACTATTTAAGGTATGATGGTGTCCACAACCTGATCGACTGCATATCCCCGCAGCAGGTATATACGCGTGGCTAATCATATAAGGGATGCAAATGAATAAACATAAACCAGATAGTGATGGGAAGCCTGCGGTTTCTCGCAAAAGAGTGTGAGGGTGGTTGAAATGTCGCCTTTAGCTAAATAACTGTCAAACGCGGCGTTTGCAAAGCAACTGCTAACGCTGAAAGCTTATGTTCCAACCGGAGTCAATTAGAATGTGCTGGCGATGACAGCGTACAGGCATGACGCAGGCGCAATTCTCCAGGCACTGCGATCACAAGATACAGCACGGCGGACCCCTTCTCTCAGTCCACAGGGATACGCAGTCATGGAGGGTGTGCTACTCTCGAGATCGATGCGTAGCACGAATCAGAATTCAACATCTGCTCCATTCGTAATGTGTGTGAACGAGATCACGATGCATACTTTATTCATGCTTTGACGACTGAGCGCCTTTGCCCGTTGTAGAAGCCATGGACGTACCCGCGCCAACCAATTAAATCGATGAGCGGAAGTGAGTTTTCCCTAGTGTGACATCTCTACATAAGAAACCCAGGGCATCGAATCGCTTGATAACGTGTGCTCAAATATCTGTGCGCGCGTGTCCCGTAAGATGAGGATGCCTTAATATTTTGACCCTTTAGTGCAAGTTAGTACGGGAGGGCGATGTCTCGGCACAGCCGACGCCAACCACAGGAACTTTTAAACGTTTTACTGATGGAGTGTGTTCACAATCTGCAGGAGCGTGTTGACGCGGCGCAGAGACGCTCGCTTAAGGACGTTTCACATCCACGCATCATGTGATCATGCATAGACCCTACATAGTGCGCCTTGAACCTGCATAAACGTTACTTGTGGGGACCACTTTTGCACTACAGTTTGTTTTACCGAAAAATTTGACGCGTAATACTCTAAACGAAAGTCGGGTCGGCATTTAGAGGGAAAACAAGTGCATTGACGCGTGGAAGCGAACCGACAGCTCGATTTCGCCACGCCCACGCGACGATAGCACATAAGCTCGCCAGCGAATAACAAAAATCACGTACGAACTGGGGTGATCAGCAGCAGGTTCGCCTACAGGGACGCTAGAGTTGTCTGATCATCGTACTTTGCCGATCAGCCTGTTGCGCCAGCATGTATGAAGTTAATCATAAAGCAATGCTGCCTCAGCAGCTGTGCGTAGAGCCCCGTCCAGAGGGAGTCCATGTCGTGGTGGGCGAATGATTAGGGAGATAGCGCCTGTTCGTGACACGCCGTGGGGTTCTGTAAGCAGGGTTGCCACCCGTAGCCGGCTATCCGTTTGATTAAGTTTTCCGAATAGTATAAAGAGTCACCTTCGCACTTCTTCAGTACCGCAGCATAAGGACTCAAGCCACGATCGGGCATATTCGCTCGTTTACGATAGTCCGCCAAATAGGGTAAGTCAACGTAATCGACACGACCCAGATTTGTTTTAAGAAGGAGAGATTTCAGTTGTAGAATTCAAGACGTCAAGGGTCGTAAAAGGCACGTTGCATATGACTGCATGAGTCGTCGCAACAACTTATAGCTTAAACACAGTGATTTGATGGCACTTCGGCGTGGGTGATCTAAACTATGGCTGAGAAGAGCAAGGGTTAAAGCAGTGTACAAGTATAAAATGATGTTTATTTTTCCCTCCGGAGTTTACTCCTTCGTGCGCAAACCCACAAAACTTGGTTGGAACGCAACAAACCCCGGAAGCTCCTCAATGCGTTTAAGCCAGGCGTTGACATTAGTGTAGCTGGATAGATCTACACCACCCTCTGGTGCGGACGAAATGTAGCTATACAGCGAAACGTCCGCGACTGTAGGGTGATCCGCAGCAATCCACTTGCGGTTCTCCAGCTCCTGTTCAATCAACTTCAAGATATCTTGTGAACGTTGTACAGCCTCTTCATGGTCAATGGATACGTGGAACAGTGTCACTAGCCGCGCGGCACAGGGGCCTTGAGCAATCTGCCCGCTTGCTACAGACAGCCACTTTTGGACCGACGCAGCTTCCACCGGGTCTTCAGGTAGCCAATCGGACCGTCCCAACTTTTTCGCCACGTACACGAGAATTGCATTCGAGTCGCTGATTATAATGCCATCGTCGTCAAGCACAGGGACCTGGCCAAAGGGGTTGAGCCTGAGATACTCAGGGCTCTTATGTTCCCCATTCATAAAATCCACCTCTACAATTTCGACAGGCTCGTGAACAAGCGAGAGAAACAACCGCGCCCGGTGAGAATGGCCTGATAACGCAAAGGAATAAAGCTTCATGTTGTTTCAAAGGCGGTTGCTAGTGCGGCTTAATTATACTAGTAGTTAGGCGACGACGCTGCTTAGTGCTCCCAACGATTGAGGTGCCCGTGCCCCGCCAACCCAGCATGCGGAGTTGACCGTGTACATTGCAATAGCAGCACTGGCGCGCATAACTTAGTATCGCGGGGGCGCGAATTCAGGCTAAGCAGATACATTTGCATTCTATCATCGTGTGTATCCAAACACTTTTGCCTGGTGTGTTGGTCTACGGATACTTAGGTACGAGTGAGAATGTAGGGTTAGGTGGTTGCGGTTTATGTAGGGGAGGGAAGCAGTGTTGGAGAGAACGTCTCCACGTGATCTGCAACAGGGACTATAAATATACAATG